>CM038468.1:9191438-9469192 GCA_021464415.1 Lonicera japonica | reverse complement strand
TAAACTTTGCATGCACTCGCTAAGCCGCGTTTGGGAGATAATTTGTATCCAAATCAATGTAAAATCCCTCCATGGACACCTAGTAAGTCTGAAGAATGAAGAGTTATTATATGGAGTGTCTAAGATAGATGGACCACGAGTGACCATAAAGTAAAAATTGCATGTATAATGTAACAGGGCAAGGAGGATTGTAACTTAAAGAAATATAGTATTGGAAATGAATTGTTTGTATGTTCACAAGCACGACACTTAACTTTTAGGTTTTTTTGTCATCCTCTATTCTTAATCAGATTATATATAGACTTACTATTGTTTTAATAATCCTTAACCCCTCCAAGACTTGTTGGAGTGTTAACATCGTCAATTCTTTTGTCTACCAGACTGAAACACCCTCATCTTCTCCATTAAATGACTATTTATGAACCATATTCTTAATTTCATTTATCTCTCTCTCTTAACATAAAACCCAACAGCTTTCTCTCTCCAAAACTAGTTGGGCATTTCATTTTCTTCCTTCCACACCTCCCTTCCATTTCACCCTTCTACATACCCTCTTTATAATTTTACCTAATTGCTTCATCTCCGTTCAAACCCAAACTCAGTCAAGCTTTCACATAGACAAGTTCGAGAACAACAAATTAACTACACGCGTGCGCACATACACTCACACACATATATACATGTATCGAACAGTCCAACTTTAATGTTGATGATCCTCATTAAAGGAGACTGTGTACTTTAAGGGGTAAAGGGATGAAGTTTTTATATATAACTTAGTGGATATAATCTCTACAATCATCCTTACCAAATTTCATCAAAAAAAACTTAATTTAGAAGTTGGTGATATGTTCATATATAATTTCAATGGTAAAAAATAACATATATATCAATATTTCGAATTCATTAAACCCACTTCCCTTTTCTTAATAATTTTTTTGTCATGATTTATCATAGTGATCATCTCCGTCAAAAATATGTTAACCTAAAATATGACATTTTTATCCGGGTTGTAAAGAACACGTCTGACGAGGAGGCGGCTCAGCTATTCTTCAAATATGTGGTTAAGTATTGGGGCATCCTTCGAAGTATTGTCAGTGATCAGGACTTACAGTTCACATGAAAAATTTGGAAAGAACTCTTTAACAATATAGGCTCCAAGTTTTGTGTGAGCTCTAGCTAATACCCTCAATTTGATGGACAAATTGAAAGATAAAATGCAATGCTTGAGAAAATATTTAAGTCACTTTGCCAATGCCACACAACAGAATTGGGTAAAGTTATTGGATACGACTTAATGACGCTTCAACACCCAGAAGAACTCAGGGATCGGTAAGTGTGCCTTTGAAATTGTTACAGAGCAATAACCCATCCTTCTTCACACTGCTTACTCGGTGCTAGCTTCAAAATCGCCTAAAGCCCACAATTTCTCTTAAGGGTGAAAGTAGAATATCGAGTTAATTAGCTTGTTCACACCAAGAAAAAGCCACTTATTGAATGAAGAAGCACACAGATCTAAAAATACTACCATCGAAGAACCAGGTAGGAGATCTCATAATGGTGAAGCTCCTCCCCAAAGATAAAAAGGTTTTGAGGGGCCAAGGCCAACATTTTCTGCTAAAGTACAAGGGACCACTCAAGATTGTGATGAAGATTAGGAAAGTTGCTTATAGGGTTGAGCCCTTAGTTTGTTGAAGGTTCATCACGTGTTTCACATCAGCATGCTAAAATCGTATTTTGGTGATGCAACTGATCCATCCCGGGGAGAGTCTAACTATCTACGGTTGAAGTAGAAAGTATAAGGGAAGAAGTTAGTGGAAGCCATCCTTGCTAACCGAAATGCGCCAACACCCCACAAACAACACCAAGAGTTTCTAGTCAAATAGGTTGGAAAGGACCAAGAGGATAACATTTGGGAAAGAGCGTCTAACCTATATGCATTCTAGGACCTGATTATTGCATACGTCAACAAGTTGATGAGCACGTCAACAGCTCTAGTGGGGGAGGATGTCACATGGTGCCTCCCAACAACACCCGTGACTGACTACACTTAATTCAACGACACAGTACACACGCCCGAGCGCAGCATGGTCCAACATGCCATTTAGCACCAACAACCATAACAAGCCATCCATCATCAACTAGGAGTTCTAGTCATGTATCTCGACTAGTTTTTTTCCCTTTTTTTTGGAGAAATCTCTTCTCATATGTTTATATTGTTTGCATGTAAATAGAATTATAGATTTCTTTGTAATCGTTTTCTTGTACTTTTTGTGAGTCAGTGTGCACTGCTATAATTTTAGTATTTTCATTAAGTGGTTATATGTGGATATAAGATTATACGCCTCACACCTGGTTGCTTACTAGTGCACATTGTCTAATACTCTGTTTCAAGCTCTTACTTTCTTTGAAGTTGTAATAGTTTTCCGTATAATCAAATTTATTGCAATAAAGTAATTTCAATTTATGCTCACGCTCTCTTTTAAATCAGTGTTGTTGCATGTTTGCTATTCATTATAAATAATGTTCTAGTGAACTTAGCTTGGATAATAGTAAACACGATCACTCACCCGACCTCATTTGTTCCATCATAGGACGCCCCATGACAACTTGTCCTGCATCCAATGTGGTGTAGCTAAGGACACTCGTGGGAACGAAAAAAAATAAAATTAAATAGGTCTCACATGAATATGCATACTTTATTTATAATAGTTTTCCGGCAACATTTCTAGCTTAGTAAAAATGTTAAAATGATTCAAATTACTAAAAATAAAAACAACAATGACCTACGGGCGCATAGAAATTAACATAATGAAAATGTTACAGTATTTGAACTATTGCATGCACGTCAGAACTCTCCTCTACTTTTCTCACCGACATCAAACACTACAAAAATCGACAATCACTCATCATTCATGGTGCATGATTTTAGGTTTTATTCAATTTTGGGTTTTAATTAAACATATGGTGCATGATTTTTGGGTTTTAATTAAACATATATAATTATATTAATATATTTATTTTATGTGTAGTTTGTGTATTTATCTAGAGAATGATCATATCAGAGACAATCAAAGTGAGAGTTAATTGAAATACGAAGAAGAAACTTCCTCGATTTGTTACTTATTAATAAATTCATGACCCAGGCCTATTTTACTTTTCTTTTTTTGTTTGTTTTATCTGCTTGGATAGTTCTTGTTCGAATATTACCCACTAGTGAATAGCGGACAATAATACCATATGAGCTAGAGCTCATTAATTTATTTGGTCCTAATCTTTTTCACTTAAGGTGAAGTTTAATTTATTCCCGCTTTCAAGGGGCCGAGTGGGAGGGGGACGGACTCAAACTCATACACCTGTCCTTTAATAAGAGAAGTTCTTACCACCAAGTCAACCCATGACAAGTACTCTTTAATTGTCTAACAAAAGCGGAAATTAAACTTATTCGTGAATTTGCATGGCCAAAAAACAAGAATTGCTGCTGGGTATATGTAGCCTGCTGGGACATACAAAATCAAGAGACATGCACGAAGAAGCCATTCAAATTAAAGTAACACCAAAGTGTATCCTCTATGATCACTCAAAGTGAAACTTAAATCACTGTTTCAATTATAAAAGGAAAAATCAATCTCTTCATCGAACAATGACGAAAGAGTTTGTTCACGTGCCATCTCTTGTCCCATCGACTTTAACCAGGACATGGAAATTTCTTGATCATTGTTTAACTTTTCGTTTAATCCTATGAACGAGTCATCCGGCTCCATTGGCTCCAGGACTGGCGTAATACTTGTTTCTTTTATCAGTGGTACCTTATCAGTCTATGTGTGTAATGTTGTCTTGCTCGACCATAGGTTCTTGCACAAGTTCTTGAATATTTGGTTCGTCTTCAATTATTATTGTGTCTGAAGATTTGGCTCTGTATATGAATTATATTCCTATTAGGTTTTATATTGTCCAATTCCTAATTGGCTTTGTATTGTCCAAATCCTAATTGGATTTGTATTATCCAATTTGTAGTAGGATTTGGCTTTGTGCAATCCTAGACCATAAGATTTATACTCTATAAATAGAGCCCTTGTCATAGGGTTTATTTATGAGTTGTGTTATATTATTTACTAACTAAATTAGAGAGTATATTTGAGAGATAATATTGAGAGCTCTAATTGGCGGCTAGGGTTTGTTTTTTGCGTTGTACTCAGAATTGGTCTCATCAATAATAGCTATCACCCGGTGGATTAGTGGCGGTTTTGCCGACACCAATTAATTGCTTGCGTGCTTGATTAGTTGTTTTCTTCTTTAGTCTCTTATTTTTCGTATTGCTTGAATACCAGTGGTGCTTGTTTCTTTAATTATTGTACTCATAATTGTCTGATCGGTCATACGCTTGTGCTAAGGCTTGTTCTAACGGTATCTTAGTACAACAATTTGGTATCAGAGGAAGGTTTATTCCTTGGGATAATTGTGTCATAGTTAGAGATTTCTACTGTTGGTACATCGAAAGGGGGTGCTAAGGTGGTACATCGGAAGGGGGTGCTAAGGCGGAAGATACACCACCTTTGAAGGGGGCGTTTGCTCCTAAGGTGACAGCTGCGGTCAAATTCGATATAGAGAGATTTGACGGAAAGAAGACGAATTTTGCAATGTGGCAGTGTTAGATATCCGACATCCTTGTCCAACAAAGTTTGCACAGAGCATTGTTGGGGAATAAAGCTAAGCCCGATAAGTGGTCCGACGCCGATTGGGCAGAGTACGATAGGCAGGCATGTCGTACAATTCGTTTACACCTTACTCCAAACGTGATGTACTATGTGATGAATGAAACATCTGCCTCAAAAATTTGGAAGAAGCTCGAGGATCAGTATATGACGAATAGTATCGAGAATCGTCTGTACTTAAAGAAGAAGCTATTCCGGTATGAATTTTTGAGGGGTACATCCATGAACGATTATCTCAATTGTTTCAACAAGATAATCTCATATTTGCAGGGGTTAGACGTCGAGATTGATGATAAGGATAAGGCGATTTTTCTTCTTAATTCGCTCCCGGAATCCTATGATCATCTAACCACCACACTTATTCATGGGAAGGAAAAGGTGACCTACAATTTGGTATCGTCGGCCGTTTTGGCTAATGAAAAACTCTTGAAGGAGAGAGGATAATCCAACTCAGATGCGCTATTCATTAGGGGGAGAAGCAATGAGAAAAAGCGGGGAAACCGAGGAAAGTCACGATTGAAATCTCGGGGACTGGCTGACAAGAGTAAGATAATTTGTCACAAGTGTAAGAAATCTGGACACGTGTGTTGGGAGTGTCCAAATAGAACCAATGGCGGTGGAGAGAATAAAGGTGCGATGGAGAATGCGAACGCGGTAACAGCACCTAAAGATGAGGACTTTGAGAGTATGTTGGTTGTGACTTCTCGGATTAGCTCTTCGAGCGAGTGGTTCTTGGATAGTGGGTGCACATATCACATGTGCCCAAATCGGGAATTGTTCCATACCTTCACCGAGGTTGACGAAAGCAAAGTTTTGATGGGTAACGACCATGCGTGTAAAACAATGGGAATTGGTACGATCCAGCTAAAGATGCACGACGGGGTAGTACGTACTCTTGCTGATGTCCGGTATGTTCCTGATCTGAAGAAAAATTTGATCACTTTAGGGGTTCTTGATTCCAATGGGTATCGTGTAATACTCGAGAGTGAAAACTAGAAAGTTCTCTCCGGGGCTATGGTTGTGATGCGAGAAAAGAATAAGGGCAATCTCTATTTTCTTCAAGGAAGCACAGTGACTGGGTTTGCTTTGGTTATGACTGAAGAGACTGACACAACGAGGTTATGGCATATACGATTGGGTCATGATGGGGAGAAAGCTATGACGGTCTTGAGTAAGCAAGGGCTACTTGAGAAAGTGGTTATTCAATTTGGGATGAAAAACTCAAAGCCAGTGAGTATCCCGTTAGCACCACACTTCAAACTATCGGCAACGATGGCTCCTAGCTCCGAGGAAGAGGTGGAGTACATGGCTCAAGTTCTTTATGCAAGTGCGGTTGGGAGTTTGATGTATGCCATGGTAGGCACTCGATCGGATATTACTCAAGCCTGAGCATTGTTAGTAGGTATATGGCGAACCCTGGAAAACCGCATTGGCAAGCCGTTAAGTGGGTTCTATGATATCTTTGGGGTACAATGGACAAAGGGTTGGTATTTGAAAAATCTGGAATGTCAACTATTAAGGGATTTGTGGATTCGAACTACGTCGGCGACCTAGACAAGCGGAGATCGACTACGGGATATGTGTTTACATTGGGTAGCGGTCCGTTGAGTTGGAGGTCGATGATTCAAAGTGTGATAGCGTTTTCTACCACGGAGGCATAATATATTACGGTAATGGAGGCGGTCAAGGAGGCCATATGGCTCCGTGGTTTAGTTAGTGATCTTGGTTTGAAGCCGGAAAAAGTGGTGGTGCACTGTGACAGTCAGAGTGCAATTCACTTAGCGAAGAATCAAGTTCATCATGGAAGAACCAAGCATATTGATGTCCGATATCACTTCATTTAGAAAATTATTGAAAACGATGTTGTAAATCTAGTTAAGATAGGCACCAAAGATAATCCGGCAGATATGTTGACAAACGTTGTCCCGTTGGCCAAGTTTGAGCATTACTCGACGTTGGTAAATATCATTCGGTGTTGATGCCCCTCGGGCGGCGGTGGTCCTAAAGGACCGGCGAGGGTGATAGTGTCTTATTCGATGATTTGATCATGGTGGAGTGCATTGGGGTCGTGTGGAACATCGCCAAGGTGGAGAATTGAAGATTTGGCTCTATATAGGAATTCTATTCCTATTAAGTTTTATATTGTCCAATTCTTAATTGGCTTTGTGTTGTCCAAATCCTAATTGGATTTGTATTATCCAATTTGTAATAGGATTTGGCTTTGTGCAATCCTAGACCATATGATTTATACTTTATAAATAGACCCATTGTCATAGGGTTTATTTATGAGTTGTGTTATATTATTTACTAGTTAGATTAGAGAGTATATTTGAGAGATAATATTGAGAGCTCTAATTGGCTGCTAGGGTTTGTTTTGTACGTTGTACTCAGAATTGGTCTCATCAATAATAACTATCACCCGGTGGATTAGTCGCGGTTTTGCCGACACCACCTAATTGCTTGCGTACTTGGTAAGTTATTTTCTTCTTTAGTCTCTTATTTTTCGTATTGCTTGAATACCAGTTCAAAATAAAAAATTTCGTATTGCCGACACCACCTAATTAAATTAAGAGTTCACTAATTCAAAATAAAAATTTAATTTCCATTTTGTCAATTTCAGATCTTATAACTAGAAAAAAGTCTTGTTAATTTTCAATAGTTTTTAGTATACAAGTTGGTGAAACCCATACCACACATATATATCAATGATAGTATAACAAAACTTCTTCATCAACTATTTACACATGCATGCATGTTAATAAACCCACATATATATTTCGAGAAAGAAGATAAAAAAAATTACATAAGGGCAGCGCTTTTTTTTCAAGAAAGTACTCATTCATATTCCATTTACGATTATATTTCTTGGATTGAGCGTTCTCATACCGAAATTCTCTCTATTCGCCAAGACCTTTTAATTTCCCTGTTTGCTGAGATTTCCACGTACCCTTGCTAACCCTCCTATCCTTTTGTATTTTTGCATTTTTACTCTTATTCTTCAGTCTTATAAATATGTAAACTATCCCTTCATCTTCTTTCTCTCCCTTCAAGAAAATCTTCTCTAATTGCCTCTCGTCATAAACATTTAACTCCCCGATTATGCCTTCCCGACACGGCAATTCTTGACCGCTGATCTTCAACCAAAGGAACTGGAAAATCTCTTCCTTTGTGTGTTTAAACGTAAAACCTATCGAAAGTGTAGATTTTGGTACCATCATTAAGACAAAGAAAGCAACTTCTATGTTTTGGTATTTAGAAGAAATGAAAGTGAGAGAAAGTACATAAGAATCACTCTCTAGGTATGTGCAAGTATATTTACAGCTCTTAAGAATTTTGAACCTAGTAGTACTAGGTATTATGATTTTTACCTGAACATCGAGTCGTCAAAAAATACTAAGATCTTTACCTGAACGGTTTGTTCCCAAAATCACTGCCATAGAAGAGAGCAAAGATCTAAATGCCTTAAAAGAAAATGAACTTCTTGGATCACTTCAAACATTTGAAGTTGATGTTCTCTCTAAATCATCATTCTAAAAGAAGGACAAGACCATTACCTTCAAAGTCCAACAATCTCAAAATTTAGAAACTGATGAGATGGCCTTAATCAGTAAAAATTTTGGAAAATTCCTTAGGTTGAACAAGCAATTCAATAATCGTCAAAGTAAACCTTTTGGAAACAATAATTAGGGAGGTTCATCTAATCAAAGAGGAAATCAAGGGCCAAGGTAGCAAAGTGGAAATAGCAGCGTTAAGAAAGATGAGTGTTATAAATGCCATGGGAAAGGTCACTATGCTTGGGAATGTGCTACCAAGCTCAATAAGCTTAGAAAGGTGAATCAAACCAATTGCTCCATGATTGCTACACTTAGTGATGATGAAAATGATTCGCAATCCCATGAAGAACAATAGTTTACTGCTCTTGTTGCTAGTCTTGAGCAATAATCAATCCCTTCAATTTCTAAAGAAGCACAACTCTCTTAATGTAGCTCATCTCATGAATCTATTAATGCTTCTGATGATGAAAATGAAGAAGAACTTGATCTCCGTATAGCCTATGACCAGCTATGCAATAAGATAGTTAAAACCAAGAAGAGTAACATCAAACTCACCAAAAAGCTTAAAACATTTGATGAAAAAATAGAACTCTTCAAAAAGTGTGAAGCTTTGAACGATTCCCTAAAATCCGAAAAAGAAGCACTTTTGGTTAAGATTTCTGAGGTTGAAATCTCAAGACAAACTCTTTTTGAAGAAAACGAAAGCCTGAAATCTAAAATTCAGAGTCTTAAAAATGATTTAGAAAAGGCAAAATTCATTAAGGTTGATTTTGGTAATAGGTCCGATAAACTTGATAAAATTCTCATGTGACATGTTAGATATTCCAACGATAAAACAGGATTAGGTTTTGATAAATATAGTCCCTCGACATCTCAAACGAAACCTGTCTTTGTGAAACCTTAGATTTCAGAAAAAATCATTCAAAAACTTCAAAATCCCAAAAGTAATTCTTCCACTCCTAAGCAACCTCAAAAGAAAGTGAACTTTCAACCATACTTATGCACTTATTGTTATAATGAAGGCCACTTGAGAGAATACTGCTTTCAACTTAAGAGATCACAAAATGTCTTTCACATTCCAACTATAGTCACTTGACTAGCTTTGAAAAGCACTTAGCTCACTTGGTTAATAAATCTGAAAATCTTATTAGAAGTCTTGAAAGGGCGTGATCCCCTAAAAATAATTCTAGAAAGAAGGAAACCAAGAAAAACACTATCATTGTTATTTCTTTGAAAAGTCAACCCGTACCCAAACAAATTTGGGTAGGGAAAGACTCTTATGTGTTATGTGATTCATACTGCTTTCAAAGCTCAAAATTCCTCCCATTGGTATTTTGATAGTGGATGTTCTAGACACATGACAGGAGATAGAGCTCTTTTTTCAAGTTTATCTGAGAACAAGGATGGTGTTGTTACTTTTGGTGATCGAAGTAAATTTAGTGTTCTTCTGGTTTTCCAACACTAAAAAATGTTCTGTTCGTAAAAGGATTGAAAGCAAATCTCATTAGCATAAGCCAATTGTGCGATAACGATCTTTGCGTTAATTTTACACGAAAAGAATGTACAGTTCTTGACATAAATGGAAAGTTTATATTACATGGAGAGAGATCAGCTGATAACTGTTATTGCATTCTTCTTGAGCCAAAAGTCATTTGCAATAGTGCTACACTTGACAAAAGTGAGTTGTGGCATCAACACCTTGGCCACATGAACAACAAAGATTTAGACAAATTGTATAAGAAAGGCTTAGTGCGTGGCTTACCATCTCTAGGAAAGTCTTCATCTAAAATATGTGGAACATGCCAAAAAGGGAAATAACTCCATAGTCCACATAAGAAGACTGGTTTTCTTGTTACCTCTTGAATTTTAGAATTAATGCATATGGATCTCATAGGTCCTATCCGCACCGAAACTTTAGGAGGTAAGAAATACATCCTAGTAATGGTTGATGACTTTTCTAGATTTTCTTTTGTACGATTCTTACAAGAAAAGTCAGATGCTAGTGAATCAATCATTAATGCCATTAGATTGATACAAAATCAAAAGAATCTTACTATTGTCAGAATCCGAAGTGACAATGGTGGAGAATTCAAGAACTCAGATCTGATTGAATTTTGTGATCAAAATGGAGTCAAGCATGAATTTTCTGCGCCTCGCACTCCTCAACAAAATGGCATTGTTGAAAGAAAAAACATAAACATTCAAGAAATGGCTCATTCTATGCTCCTTAGAAAAGAAGTTCCTTGGGGATTTTGAGCTGAAGTGGTAAACACTGCTTGTCACACTGTGAATCAGGTTTATCTACGTCCTGGAACAAATCAAACCCCCTATGAGATTTGGAATGGGAGAAAACCAAATTTAGCATATTTTCGTGTCTTTGGCAGGCAGTAAATGCTATATTCTTAAAGACCAAGGAAATTTGCGAAAATTTGATTCAAAGAGTGAAGAAGGAATCTTCCTAGGCTATTCCCCTAATAGTCGGGCTTATCGTGCATATAATCTGAATACACATAATGTCATAGAATCTATCAACATAGTTGTAGATGATAAGGCTGCATGTAAATTCAATGAGCCCTCAGAAGAATTCACCGATGTGTTCGATGAACATGATGAAAGTGAGAAAAGTGAATCTGAAAATGATTCACAAAGCGAACTTGATTCTGAATCCCACAACAATGATGAAGATGACAGTTCCTCTCCAAAAAAGGATGAACATCTTCCTCGTGTTCAAAAACGTGTAGATCCCGATCAAATCATTGGCAATCCTAATACCAGTATCAAAACACGTGAACAAATCAGAAATGAAGTGAGTAATCATTGCTATATCTCATAATTCGAGCCAAAAAATGTGAAAGAAGCACTTCTTGATGAACATTGGATTATTGCTATACAAGAAGAGTTGTTTCAATTTGAGAAAAATCGTGTGTGGGAGTTAGTATCTTAACCAAAGAATACTAATGTTATTGGAACCAAATGGATCTTTAAAAACAAATTAGACAAAAATAGCTCCATTGCTAGAAACAAGGCGAGGTTAGTAGCTCAAGGTTACACACAAGTGGAAGATATTGATTTTGACGAAACCTTTGCCCCCGTTGCAAGGTTAGAATCCATTCGGTTACTATTAGCCATAGCATGTCATCTCAAGTTTAAGCTATATCAAATGGACGTCAAAAGTGCCTTCTTAAACGGATACTTGCAAGAAGAAGTATTTGTCGAACAACCAAAAGGATTTGAAGATCCTAAATTCTCATAACATGTCTATCACTTCCGTAAGGCTCTTTATGGATTAAAACAAGCTCCTCGAGCTTGGTATGATCGATTGACATCCTATTTCCTCGAGAAAGGATTCACAAGAGGAAGTGTTGATAAGACATTGTTTGTGCATTATAAGAATAAAGGAATTTTGGTTGCACAAGTCTATGTGGATGACATTGTTTTTGGATCCACAATAGACAAACATACTCAAGAGTTTGCGGATGTTATGACTCGAGATTTGAAATGAGTATGGTTGGAGAATTGAATTTCTTTCTTGGTCTTCAAGTTAGTCAACGAAAAGATGGGATATTTATATCTCAATCTAAATATGCTAGAGAACTTGTGAAGAAATTCAATTTGGAAAATGCAAAACATGCTCGTACCCCTATGAGCATAGGCACAAAACTATGCAAGGATACTAATGGCAAAGACGTTGAACAAACTCTTTATTGAAGCATGATTGGTAGTCTTCTTTACCTAATGGCTAGTCGTCCTAATATTGCCTTTAATGTAGGAATTTGTGCTCGGTTCCAAGCTTGTCCCAAAGAGTTTTATCTCATTTCCGTAAAATGCATTATCAAATATGTGTGTGGAACTCTAGAATATGGCATATGGTATTCATTTGATACAAATGCTTGTCTTTCTGCTTTTTCGGATGCTAATTGGGCCGAAAATGTGGAAGATCGAAAAAGCACATCTGGTGGATGCTTTTTCATGGGGACATCACTTGTTTCTTGTCATAGCAAGAAACAAAATTGCATCTCGTTATCCACTGCTGAAGTTGAATATGTTGCAACCGGGAGTTGTTGTACCAACTTCTTTGGATGAAACAAATGTTGAGTGATTACGGGATAGATCAAGATACTATGGTTGTCTATTGTGACAATACTAATACAATTCGAATTTCTGAAAATCCTGTTCAACATTCAAGAACAAAACATATTGAAATTTGATATTATTTCATTCGAGAGTTAGTTGAAGAAAAAATAGTGTCATTGTCATATGTTCTTACCAATAGTCAACTAGCTGATATCCTTACAAAACCTTTAGACTGTGCCACATTTCACAATCTTAGAAAGTCTCTAGGTGTTTATCTGATTGGATGATCATTGTTTTGTTTTAGCCTCGGTCGATTTTAGCTCCTTGTCTAGGTAACCGATGGCTTGTCAAAAAGAAATTTTGGAATTTTTTTTCTAAAAAAAAAATTTAAATTGAAAAATATGATCTTTTGTGTTTTATGCCACTCTCATGATTTTTGTTCAGATTTCCCTTGCATATGTTAGAAAAAGTTTACATCAAATACTATTCTCTATGCCATTAAAAGTCAATAGCTTATAGATAAGTTTTGCTTTAATCATATAAGAGTTCTCTATATATATCCCTCTCACTACACTACACGATCTTTATAAATTGCATTTGAGAAATTTTTGGGGTAAGCATTAAGCTTTTTATTTGATATCTCATAAGCTCTTCTATACGGGTTGTTTAGCCGAAAGGTGTCTTAAATCATCATGATCAAGTAAGGAAAGATGTAGTATTGAGTGAGACAAGCTAGAAAGAGAAAAATGTAGAGGGAATGGAAAAGGGCTACCATAGTGGAAGGAGAACCGTAACTCCGAAAACGTATATTGGTGTACAGCTGGCCTCCACTAAGCGGAGAAAGCCTTAATTAAAACATAAAAAATTGCTTGCATATGCACAAAAATTATAAGCTATGTTTTGGTTTGAGTGAATGAGGGAGAAAAAAGTTGAATATGGATATGATTTAGAGGTTCTTCTAAACACTCACAAGTATATGAGTGCACGAGATGGATCAAAATTCACATTACATCACTTGCATTATAAATGATCCACTTTACTACACAAATAGGATATATTAGTAGAACTCTGTGTTAATTAATTCAAAACTCTTCAAATGTTAGTTTGACTATGCTAAGGGTCTGGTATCTCATTTGTAAACTGTTGCAATTTTGGGCAAAAATTGGACAAATTTTATTAAAAATTGCATAACCCAGGAAAAATCAAATTTTGCACTGCGGACCGGTATCCATGTTTTGCAATACCGGTCCGGCACCAAAATTCTCTGAAATTTGTGACGAACGTACCAGTATTCAATTTATTTATATCGATCCGGAACCAAATCTGCTAAAGCCAAAATTTTCCTTCTCGTGGACCGGTTCCTCATTTTCTCCGTACCGGTCCAACTTTACTGCTTTGTGCCAAACTTCTTTACGGACCAGTACTCCATCTTTCCATACCGGTCCGGCGTGTGTCGAGGAAACAGGGGTTCGTGTTTTAAAATTCATTTTCCATCTAAAACCCTCATTTTAAAACCCTCCTTCTCTCTCTTCCCTCTCGTCTTTCTCCCAAACCCACTAACTGCCCTTCGTAACCCCTCATCCCTACCTATCCAAGCCTTCAATCCCTCTCTACTCTTCGCTACACCTTTATTGGAGACCACTGTGGTCTGCATCTATCATCTCCCGTCTCTCTTCTATTTCATTATCCTCTCTATTTCGTGTAAGAGTCAATTCTTCTCTTTTGATTCTCATTGTTCTCTAATTTCTCTTGATTAGGATTGTCTAGTGGAGCCATTATTGATCGTTCCCTTCATATCCTTCAGTATTAGGTTTCAAATTTGGGTTTGGGGATTTTTTATTTTTTATTTTAGTAATTTGTGTTTGGCTATTGTGTTGATTTTGACTCTGTTTTGATTGATATTTTGACTATATTCCAACATGCATAGCTGATTGTCATCACATTATCATGAATTTTGTTGTCCTATCCTTTGCATGTGTTGTGCTTTTCTGTCTATTGCCCCTTTTATGTTGGTTCATGGCCAAAACCAAGAGCCCAAGTAAAACTCCAAACCCATCCACCTCTCCTCCTAATCCTCCACCCTCACAAGCTCCCGTTAAGTGACCACGTCGTGATGAGGGATCATCCTCCCATACTCGTTCTCAGTATAAACAAAAATCCGTGGACACTGATAGTCCATTTATGCCACACGATGATTCTTCTCGAAGGATTTATCAATTTCAATGGGAACATCATGATACACCAGGTAGATTTTTTGATAGATTTTGATCTCAAGACGATGTTAGGGGATATACATCTCGATTTGTAGGTCTTAAGGTCATTTGTGAGTGCGAATTTAAAATTGATGATTTTAATCCATCACGAAACAAACCTAATATTCCTCCTAATGTCCGAAATTGGGTTGTCTCGCGTGGATGGACTCCTATTTTAGAAAATCATGTTTGTAATCCCCACATTGTGAGAGAATTTTACTATTGTGGTGAAGTTCGAGTACAATCCCCCATATTTTGATTCATTGTTAGTTGGGTACATGGGAAAGAGATTACTATCTCTCCCACCACGATATGTGAATTCTATTCCATTCCGGAAGTTCCAAACCCCTAATTTCCATTTCCATCCTCTGATAACATAACTTTGGATGACATTCTTTCTATTCTTATAGGGGCGGAACACAAATGGGATGCCGATGATCGCTTCCTTCAAATGAAGATTCGCGAACAAACCGAGAGCAAAGGTCGCATTGTTCAAGGCCCCGCTCGTAGGACCGCAGCTCCATCGGGTGAAACTGAATATATCAAAGGGGTGTTCACATTTTTGAAGAAAATCATGCACAAGGTATAATGCATTGGGAAGAAAATGGACCATATTGGCAAGAAAGTAAACCTTTCTCCCCATGCAAGTGATGACGATGAAGAAGTACAAGATCCTTTAGAACCAGATTGGCATGTTGTTGTTCGGGCAAAACCAAGAGATAGATTCGATAGGTATTCAACTGCTGAAGAAGATTTGGAAGTCCCTCACGCAGAGCCATTTAAGGGGCAAGACCTCGATCAAGTTCAAAATGAAACTTATGAAAGGGAAGGGGTTATTGGCTCAGTAATTGATACAACTATGCCTGAAGACGATGATTACGAGGATGAGATGGATGAATAATGAACTAATATATCATAATCCAAATAAATTGTCTTAGGTTAGTTTGGTTCTATGCTAACTTACATTTTTTTTAATTTATTTCGTTGTTATTATATTTAATGTCGCTTGTTTGAATAAATTGGTAATATACTAGATGATCTTTAATGTTATTTTAAGTGACTAAATATGTTGTAGTAATTCATTTCTATGTTTGTATCAGAACAATTATGGCTACGAAACGAAAAAGGACGAAAGGAGCACAAGTTCGGAATCACCTATCCACCTCACATGCTCATGCAAGCTCTCCATCCCGTACATTGAGTGTTCCTCGGCCTGAAAGCACCCCCTCATTCACTAGCCAAGAGGGAAATGAAACGCAATCAATATCACATGCAGGTACATCTTTGATGAAATAATAAGGCTATTTTATTTGTTTGCTCTATACAATGAATTTTTGGGACTTAATTGTTGCATTTTAAGCGCTATTTTATAACTACATATGGCTTAACTTTCATGTTGTTTTAGGTCCTCTTTTTATGGATATTTAGTACTTATTACAACTGATTTGAGGACTTTCAGCACAATTAACAATCAAAGGCAGATAAAAAATTAACTTAGATTATATCTTCACCATGTGGACTTTCCTTTTTCAAACAAATAAAACATGAACTTCAAATTATATATATTGCATGTTATATTATACAGTCACTATGAATACGAGACCACAAGTACGGGATCACACTTCAACCTCACATGCTCGTTCAAGCTCTCCATCCCATACATTGAGTATGCCTCGGCCTGAAAGAACCCCTCATTCTACCAGTCAAGAGGGAAATGAATCGCAATCAATATCACATGCAGGTACATTTTTGATAAAATAACTATCTTGTGGACCTTTAATTTGTTGCTATTTAGACTGAGTTTTTGGGACTTAGTTGTTACATTCTAAGCACTATTATGTAGTTTTTTACTTAACTTCCATGTTATCTTTGTTTTTGGCTTTGGATATTTAGTGCTATTGATTTGAGGATTAGTCCAACGCAATTAACAATCCAATGCTGAGAAAAAAATGAACTTATATATACCATATCTTAATCTTGTGAAGTTTCCTTTTTCTAATAAAGAAAAAAAGAAATTCAAAATTTTCCACTGATTTGAGCCTATTCGTTACTGGATATTGGCTATTTATTGAATTGTTAGTTTGCTTGGCAATGTGCATATTCATTTGATTTCTTATTGTAATTTTTGTTTTTTTAATAGGAAGTAACGAAGGCACCTCCTCATCTATGAGGCGAGGTAGGAGTAGTGCCAAACCATGGGCAGGATGGGGCAATGGCGAAAAAAAAATTCTTGTTTGGAATGAATTGTGCCAACCGATTAGCAAAAATAGGTATCAATTGGCAACCCAGCTAGGGTATTTTGCAAGACAAGGCCACTTGTTTCCTTTAGATGCGCCAACATGGAAACATATAAAACAACATGATCTTGACACAATTTGGGAAAATGTGCAGGTAAAAATCTATAAAGCATTTTAAGTTAAATTGATTAAATATAACTTCCAGTTTTTATCAATTTGCTATATTATTATTTTTCTAGCACAATACAAATGCTCCTGATGGTTACAAAGAAATATGTTTATCAAGTATTGGAGCTAGTTGGAAAAAGTTCAAAAATACCATAAAGTATAAATACTACAATGCATACACAACAGACGAAGAGCGATTAGCGCATTTACCACCACTTGTCAGTCCTGCTCAGTGGAAACATTTGGTGGCTTATTGGGGAACTGAGGAAGCACAGGTATTACTTTATTTGATCATTAACGATTTTAATTCTAATTAGTATAATATTTATACTAGCTTTGTGAGTAAAAAACTTCATATATTTTAACTTATATTGCAGCGGATTGCAGCTCAAAATGCAGAGAATCGTTCACATCTTTGTGCGCATCCTAGGACGGGGAGAAAGCCGTTTGTTATTTTTAAGGAAGAGGTTGATTAATGTTAATTAAACTCATCTTCACTTTAGTATACACGTATACATGATAATAATCATAATGACATAATGGAGTAATTATTTTCTTATCTGATATTCTTTCTCATTACAATTTTAATAGTGTAAAGAAAAAAACATGCCAGTGGACAAGCTTAGTATTTTTCGAGGCACACGAAAAGGAAAAGATGGTAATTATAATGAAGATGATGGAGCAGCCGAAATAGAGGTATAAAATATCATCTTATTCAACATCTACACATACACCAATCCAATAACACGTGAATTAGATACATATATGTCCTACTTATAATATTTCTTATAATAATTGAATTGCATGTACTTGTTTATTTATTTTCCATAGGAGAATATAAAAAAGAGGCTGGAAGACTATTCACCAGAGGAACAAAATGATTTAGAAGTAAGGAACAAGATATTTGAAGAGGTGGTAGGTCAAGACGGGCATGGTTGGGCTTTGTGTATGGGTACCGGTATTAGGCCCGCTCCTAAGCGCGCGAGAGCTTCATCTTCTTCAGATAAGAATTTAGAAGTCGAGATTGCTCAAATACGAGAAGAGGTAGAAGAGGAAAGAAACCGTCACAAAGAAGAGCTTGAACAAGTATTTAACAAAAGTAAGGAGTATGTTAATGAAATGTTGCGACGAGCAGGACTCTCCATACCGGATGATGCTATTGACACTTCCATCCAACCATAGGTACATACATTATGAAAAAAAATTAGTTATATACTTGACATGCTTGTATGAATATAGATTAATCATGACTTGACTTGAGTTACTCAATTTATCTAGGTATAGTGAGTTTAAGCCAATGTTCATATTAATAATTAGTATATATTAACAATTAAAAATGCTATATTAGTTTATTTTTATAAAGAGGACTAAGTCTCTTCTGTTTTACAACATATACCAAAAAACCTTCCCATCCTAGGTAAGACTCGAACTTTGGTCTTTCGAATCCAGATATATGCCTTTACCACTAGGCAAACCCGTTTAGGGTATTATAGTTCATTTTACACTATTATGTGTGCCAGTTGTGTAAACTATTTTTCTAAATGTCAACAGTTTAGATTTAGATTCACGAGTTTATAATATACTTACTGATTGTATTTTCATTTGCTTGGCAGGATCACAATGGAGGGCATTATTTTATAATCTCAACGGAAGATTAATCAAATATGATGATCATTCTCTATTAGGAAGACTCTTGAATGTTTTTATTTTAGTGTTATGACTTTTAGGGATTATGCTTGCTTTGTTTTAATTTGTTTTAAAACATCTATGGATTATGTTTGCTTTGTTTTAGAAACAAAAGTTTAGAGTTGTGTTTGCTTTGTTTAACTTTAAGACATTTGGAAATCGTGATTTTCTTCTTTAGACACACAATTAACAGTTATGGTTTTCTTTAATTATAAATTATATTTTGAAGTATTTATTGTTTTACTCTCATGTCAGGTTGAAATAGATAAATTTGTCGTATATTAATATAAAGTTAATATTACTTTCTATTGTAACAGGTAACAAAGTAAATATCGTAATATGATACAAATTTGAGAATAAAATATTTTACATGCACATAACTTTTTAGGACGGCCAGGCATATTATATAACTTTTTGGCACAGACAAACTGTGCCATATATAAGATTGAAATAAACTTACTATCTCTTTAAAGACGGGTATAGCCGTCCCAAATATTGTAGGAACGGATGAGACCGTCCCTTGTAAGCCGTCCCAAATATTATAAGGACAGATGAGGCTGTTCCTTGTAAGCCGTTCCAAATATTATAGGGACAGATTAGGCCGTCCCTTAGAAGCCGTTCCAAATATTTTAAAGACGGATGAGGCCGTTCCTTATAAGCCGTCCCAAAAATTATAGGAACGGATGAGGCCGTTCCTTATAAGCCGTCCCAAATATTATAGGAACGGATGAGGCCGTCCCTTATAAGCCGTCTCAAATATTATAAGGGACAGATGAGGCCGTCCCTTATACGTTTGCGCCAACCCAAACATTGGCGGGAAAATTTTGGCGCCAATATATTTGGAACGGCAAAAACCGTTCCTAATATCATTATTAGTATCGATAAAATCGCCCGTCCCTTAAAGTTTGCAATTTTGAGATTTTATGGAACGGAGGAAATTGCCGTCCCTTAAAGTCATTAGGGACGGGTATTGCCGTCCCTATAGTTTTTGGGACGCCCACCAATTAGGACCCTAGTTCACCGTCCCTAAAACCGTCCCAAAAAGCTTTTAGGGACGGCTAACCTATTTTTTGGCACGGATGACGGCCGTCCCAAATAAACTTTTTTTTTTGTAGTGATAGCTGTATATATAAAATATGTATTACCTGTTAGGAAAGTACAAAGAAAAGCACAACTGGAAGGAAAAGTGAAAGATTCAGGAAATCAATTTACAGGGTAAAATTTATTTTTTGTAATTAATTTATAGAAATCTCAGAGTCAATTATATAAGGCAAGCTTTGTATCAAAGATATTTCCGTGTATAGTAACTAGAATTTCTAATTTTTAATAAAGAGAAAATTATTTAGGAATGGAATGTGGACGGAACAATGGCATATATGATTTTTATTATTAATGTCAATATACATATATATATATATATATTTAAGAAATTTAAATATCTATCTATGTATATATATATTATGTGAAAAAATGAAAATTAGATCCCAAAAAAAAAGAAGAGAGAATTATGTATTTCAAATTAATCTGGTTTTAGAATTGAAAACAAAGTAATCAACAGCTGGGTACAAAAGTAAGCCAGCCAGGGTATGAGGGGACTTGACTTCTTTAGAACGGAACGAAAATTATTCTTAATGGCCTAAATCCTGTGGTAATTAAATTTCTTTTATTCCTGTCAGAAAAAAAAATGTTATGAATCCATTACATAAAAATAAAAAACCCCATCAAATAATTGGCAATTAACTAACGCGAAGGGAACAGCTTAGGGATGGCAACGGGCAGTTCAGGGCCGGGTAGGTATTACTCATCCCCTGAACCGCGGACCAGAACCAACCCCAAAACCGTTAAAATCAGTTCGGGTAGTGCCCGGAACCGGCAGGTTCGGGTCCGGGTACCCCACAGGCACCCACGAATTTTTTTAATTTTTTTTAAGAAAATCTACTTTATTTACATGAAGACTATTATTTTTTAATTTGATTTTGAAAATCATTTACTATTTCACCAAATAAACTATCATTTTTTCAAATAAACCCACCATTCACAAAATAAATTTTCAAACAAATTCATCATTTACCAAATAAACTCTTTACCAAGACCAAAGTATACAAAATATACAACCAAAATACAAATATATGTATTAAAAATAATTATATATATATTAAAAATAAGTCCAAAGTATACAAAATAAACAAATCCAAAACACAAATATATACTAAAAATAATTATATATATATATATATTTCGGGGCGAGTCTTCGGGGATGGCTACTTAGATACACAGGCCCGAACCGGACCCACTTATTTTCTTTCTCTCCCCGCCCCGGACCCGGACCCAAAAGAACTACCCAAAATAGTCCCATTCGGGTAAAAACCCGCGGGTACCCGAACCCCCGGTTATTTTTGCCATCCCTATAACAGCTATTGCTATTGCCAAAATAGTTTTGGCTTCCACTAAAGAAAACTAAATTATGCTTTAAAGTAAGGATGGCTTTGGTACAATACCATATTGCATTGAGTGTACTTCGGTACACCAAAATACATTACCATATCAAAACTTTCGGTATATTAAAAAATCGGTATGGTACGGTACATTACATAAACCTCAATCCTGAAAAAAAAAAAAAAAAAAAAAAAAAAAAACTTTAAAGTGGACAGTGTGAGCATTTTTGGCTAAAACAAAACAATTAAGTTACTTTTACTTGACTTTAATTAAGTTTTTGCAATCAATTGTTCCAAGAACACTAAATTATGTATAAATATTGTTGTATTATAAATTAACATATACACATTTATCAAATACTTTGAACCTGAAGGACTGAAATTTAATACGATTAAAAAAAATGAAGATAAATATTCGATATTTGAAGAAAAATATTTTATAGATTGAAGTTTAAATAAAAAAAATAAAAAGTATTATTTGAAGTTTAATACGATTGAAGTTTAAAGCAAAAAAAAATGAAGATAAAATTTGATATTTGAAGTTTAATACGATTAACCTTTGATTGATTAATGGGAGTCAAAGGAGTAGTGGATATGTTATTTATTAAAGCATTGGAAATTATTAATTCATCATCATAGGTGTGCTGATTATAGTAAAAATTTGGTTAGTTCAAATTTGGACTCTTGATCTAAATGTTATTGGTAATTGTTGTAGTATATTAGTATTATTTTAGTATTTTGCCTAATGGTACAATTGGTAATGTCACCATACAGTAATATTGTGACAATACTAATATTTTGGTACGGTATGGTATATCGTCAGTAATAATTTTGAGTACTAATAATGTATCAAAAAAATACAATTCTGATCGGTATTATACTATTACTAAATTTAAATGCATTTTAATAATGATACGATGTGATACAATTTGAAACAATAAATAAGTACAATTTCACGCCCTTACTTTAAAGTCTTAAAGATGACATAGTAGTTTGGCACTACATTTGCTTTGGCAAAACTATTCTGAGTTAAAATGTTTAACTATTAGGAACTTCAGTTCAGTTTAAATATTTGTTTGAGAAAAAGTACTCCTAATAGTTCTTGAAATTAGTACAAGAAATGAGAAGATAAGAACTGAACCAAAAGCTGACCTGCCATGTAGTATTTTTCACTGTCAATACAACTACTATTTTTTATTTTTGGTTGGAGGGTATCCCACGGGAATATTAGGGTCAAATTTTATTTTATTTTAAAAATAAAATTTAAAAATGAAGGGAGATTTAATTCTCTTCCTTAATCCTACAAATAAAAAAAAACTCTCCTCTTCCACCCCATGAGTCGAACCCTTGACCTCAAGACAAGGGTGGAAGTTGCCTATCACTGGACCAACTCCTCTCCTCAATATTTGGGTCAATTTTAACGTACTTCAACTAATCTCCATTTGTGGTAAGTGGCTCCCTTTAACCAAGCATTATTTTGAAAATGCCAAAAGCCAATCATTATTTTGACCATGTCAAGAATCGATGTTGGAATTTCCAAATCAACCCCAAAGCTATCCCGATTTCGGTCTTATAACCAATCATGAAATTCAGTTAACATAACTGCTACTACATTACTATTACATCAACCAAGTCTTTTTAAGTATTTTTTTTCTTTTCTTTTAATTAAGATTAGCAGCCGTAAGAAACAAGAAAACAACTAATTTCACAATAATTTTGGGTGGAATATAATACTGCAATTTAATTACATCTAACATGAAGAATCTAATTAATTGTGTGTAGAGTTTCGCGAACATGACGAGTTGATCTCAGACTAAGATAAAAAGCAATTTGTGTATTCTAAAATTTCTCATCCTAAATTTTAATGGGAATCATTGTTGTTTTAGAAAGTGATTGATTCTAAGGATTCTTGTGGGGAAGTAGCAGTCATTTTTTATGATGAATTCTTAAAATCCATCAGACAAACTGATTCTTTCATTTGGGCCACTTTCTGGTTTCATTTAACCTCCAAACAGAATCATCAATCAATCTTGCACTTCTCTATGAATATATTTGAATACCATCTAATTCCACTAAACTTTGCTACAAACCAAATGGGACATATAAAAGAGTTGTCAAATCTTTCCTACATTAATAAGAGCCACTGAAGAAAATATGACTGCAAGAAAATATTCTGTGATGCATAATCTAACTCGCAACAACAAATTTGTGTAACTAATAGTACAACTATCAAAACACTTGGTTTTTCTCATTATGATTACTGTCTTCAGATCAATTTGCGCAATACAAATTTAACATAAGTTCATGGCATTAAACTGGTAGGAAATTAGGGACAAACTTTTGTGCAACTTTATTGCATTTACCAACTGTCCCTAGTTAAGAAATAATAATCCGAAAAACAAGCGAGTACAGAGCATAAGCCTCAAGTTTCTCAGTTCATAAAATCAAAATGCTAGAAAAAATAGCCTACTCAACAATACATCGCTAAAATCTTAGCAAAAATTTTAAAAATTGACTTGCCAATTGCCATAACAACCTTGGAGAGACCGAGTCCAGTCCTTAAGCATCTGCCTCAGCAAATGGATTATGTCGCCACAACACTTCATCAACATTCCTCAAGAATTAGTCCCAACCACTGCCAACACTGGTATCCACATAATCATAAGGGACCGCGGTTTTCAAACCGGGGCAGACACCACATTGGCTTCTACAATTCTGAACTCCACTTCATCCAACCCCTCTTCCACAGTGCTCTCCTCTAGCTCCTCCCAACTAAACGGCAACGGTAATGTAAATGCACCCCAAGGGTTGAAGTCCAAAAGCTTAACCCGCCCATCCTTTGTAACATAAACATCAAATGTTTATTTTTCCGATTCAAATTTTAGCTTCTCCTCATCGATAAAAAATTCTCGGACAACCTACACTATATCATTTTTCTTCTTAAGAATATCAGGATAAAATCCGGTAGCCTTGCGTTGAGAAATTCAAACTATGACCTTATTTCATACAAAGCAACGAAACTCCATATCGGGTTGGAGGGAGGGGTACCACTTGCGAATGACAAAGAAGAAACTTGAGGGCCCGGTGACATGACGTTTTATCAGTACATGATTCATAAGCGTGACATAAATCATGGACTACTGAATCGGATGCCCGAAGCAAAAGGACAATGTCGCTGAAACAGGTGCATTTAAGGTTCCCAGTTGAACTGATTCAAGCAGAGTCTTAAGGGGCACTCCAATTCAGCTTAGGGAAGACATCACCATGATGAATTACCCTCTCTGTCATCTCCATCTTCAGTGATGCAAATCTCTGTCATCTCCATGATAAACTACCCTCTCTACAAATTTAGAGCCGGGAGATGGCAGACCCCCTGCTTTCAACAATTTCATGGAAGAGATTTGTGCTATATATCAAATACTAATTAAAAAAAAGATGTACAACAAAAATTTTTGGACATTTTTGTTCAAAAAGAAATATGTGTTATGAAACACATCTTCTGGTGACAAAGATTTATGTTAAATGGGATAAAGGGATAAATAAAAACATGTTTTATAAATTAAAAAAATCACAATAAAAAATGTTTAACAAAAGTAGTGAAGTTCAATGATCAAAATACGATTGAAGCAAAACAAAATAGAGTATTAAAATAAAATGATGAGTATAAATAGAAGAAAAAAACACAGCTTTGCTCTATATCCACATAATTACATTTAGGACATATTACAACCTTAAATTAAAAAGGAAGTCCTCCCTTGGAAGCTTGAAAATCAAGCACCTGCAATGTGAAAACAAACTTCATGATATAAAATTTGGGGAAAGTAAATCAAACGGAGCAGCACATAGCTTTTCTCTTCTTCCTTATTTTTTTTGATAAATTTATTTTATTTCTCTTCTATGATTGGTCCAGTTGTGTCCTTGTAGTGTATTTGAAGGAGCTGGGAGGTGTAATTTGATTTTGCTAAAATTTATGAAAGATTCTCCTCTCTTAAACTTTTCATTCTATTCTTCTTCTTCTTCTTCCTCAAGTCATTTCTTACCCTAAATTATCTTATTCTACTCAATTTCTCCCTCTATTCTACGACTCTAATTTAAATTCACTTATTAACTATATTAAATTATTCACTTATTAACTATATTAAATTGATTTGAACTATAACCCCTACTTAGCATTTGGTATATCAGAGCGATACTCTGGCCCGTTTCCTCGTTATTAATGGCATGTGGTGGGCTTAATCAACTCAAAGAGCAACTCGATTTAAACCAAGCAGCAATTGAAGCTTCAATAAAGGAAGTGGAGGCTAAACAGGATCATATGAGAGCTAGACAAGACGAATTGGAAACTAAAGTGGATTATGTTCATTCTGCATTCAATTCTCTACTTTCAACCTTCAATAAGTAGTTCTCATAGATCAAAGACAAGATAAATCCGGTGGGAGAAGCCTCTTCCAATGCAATACCTTCAGTGGATCCAAGGCGTAATGGAATACTTGGATCCTCTATCATTGTGGCTACAACTAAAGGGTCCATATGCACCAACCAACAAACCAACAATCAATTCACCAACTATAAGGTACCTAGGCATGAATTCCATCATTTTAATGGTAATGAAGATGTCATTGATCGGCTATAACAAGATACATCATGAAAGAAACTAAAGAAGAAGAACAAATTAAAGATTCATGCTAGATTATTGATGTATATAGGTTAACTTGTAATAGTTTCATAAATACAATCTATTAGACAAACTCTTAAGAAAAGTTCATAAGATAAGAATAAGCCAACTTGCTATAGTTGCATGGCTTGAATTTTCAAGCAAAAATTGACTAGTCCACTAGTTCTCCTTTTGATAAGTAACCTGACTCTTCAAAGCTCAAAAGTGAGTAGTCCACTAGTTTTCCTTTTTTATAAGTTACCTGATTTATTCAAAATTCAAAAGAGGCTTTTTGATTTCAAAAACTTAAACTTTCTCCTATTCTCTTTCATATGCAACGACTCTTTTTATAATGAACATGTTTTTATTGCTATATATAGTGAAAAAAGAAGAAGAAGAAGAAGAAGAAGAAACATACAAAAAATTACACATAACTACTTTGAGTTTTACAAAGCTATCTCAAGAGCATCATCATCTTATTCTTAAGAGCTTAAGAGTTTTATCTTATAAGTTGTATTTTGATTCGAATGTTTTCTCGTTGTTTATCCTTGAAAGCATTCTTAGTCTTTAATCACTAGAACTTCATTTCTATTTTTTGAACGGTGTTACGTTCTCATAGTTAGGAAGAGAGAAATCTTGTGCGAATGTATGGGTATTATCACATTTGTAGAGATTTGACCTTGTGTGAAGTGTTTGGGTATTATCACACTTGTAGATATTTGATTTTCACCCCTAAAGAAAATTGGTGTAAAGAGGTTTTGATCTTGACCCGAAAAGAAGATCATATATTGAAATTTCTCGAGTACCAACCTCGAGCACAGACGTATGGCCAAAAATCAAACTGCATAAACAAAACTAGTTAGATTAGTGGTTAAATCTCTCTAAACTCAAACTCCTTTACATTCAAGTATTTACTTTATTTTGTTTAAGTCTATTGCTAGTTATAATTTCTCACATTCAAAAGAATTTATTAAAAATTGATTATTTGCCATAAACCCTATTCACTACCTTCTATGGTTAATTCTCCGCCAATAATATAGATACATGTATATGATATAAATTGACTTGTATTTACTCATTTTTCCTTTGTTGTGAATTTATTGTAATAAGTTAAAGTGGTAATAAATAAATAAATAAATATATGATAAGTTTTAGAACTTTAGTCGTTGATAGATTATGCTTTAAATTTCATATATTTTATTCCGTTAAAAATTTTCATACAAAATTAATTTTTTCTTTAAAGTAGACTTGATGAGCTTCAGTTTGAGCATAAACTTTACTATATTTCGACTTTTAATGAATTAGTTATTATTTTTAAAAGTTGACCTTATTGTCCTGTGAATTTAACCTGCGAGAATTAGAGTAAAAGAAAATTAGTTTGAGGTCTTGACTAATTATAATTAGATGAGCCATTGGGTTAATTTAATAGGTTAATTTATATGTATTCTTTTATATATTATAAGGCTTATTTTATTTGTCATAATTTAGATGAGAAAAGCCTAGCATGAATATATGTAAGTTAGATTATAAACACCTATAGGTTTTGGAGAGAAGAAAAGTGTGTATTATTGTACAGGCATTATGGGGAAGAAAAGATGCGAGGGAGAACCCGAGTAGACGCAACACACTATTTGGTTCTTCCTTTTAGATTATCTAGTGAGTGTTTCTCACTTTTATCCCATGTATTTTGATACATGCATATATACATAACCTATTTTATTTTGATTCAATTAATATCAGTGGTTCTTTTAAATTTTTCTTTTCTTTGATTATTTCTTGTAAGTAATTCTCACCCTTATCTTAGGGTTTTGAATTAAGCCATTTTTTAGACTTTCGTTGACCAAATTTCTGTGAATGAATATTATTTGTATTTGATTCAAATTAATTTCAAGTTCCTTCGTGATAAATCCCTGTTGTATAATTTTATTAAAATCTGAAAAACATACCTAGGGTAATGTTATGTGTTTTAAGTATTGTGACTTTGGAATTGATATTATAGGGTTTTTAATTTGAGAAATATAAAATTTACAAAATCAATGCGTTAAAATACTTAATATCGATTAAATTGGTGTTATACATCTGTGTTTAAAAAATCATTTTGGGTACTAAACCTTCATATAAAAATTTGAAAAACTTGTATAAGGAAATGTCATGTATTAGGAGTATGTGGGCTTTGGAATTAGTAAGATTTGATGTTTATGTTGAGAGATATTATAGTTATAAAACTGATGCGCTGTAGATTCTGATGTTAGGCATATTGTATAAGTATTACCAAATGTTCATAACTCCATGAAGATAAATGATTTTTAGTTGAATCTTAATGTGTATGAAACTAAACACATAAAGCTATATTGACTAATATTTATGGAATTTTTGAAATTTTGGTTTTTCTAATAATTTTTGTGAAGTTGATGGTTGTGCCTATTTAAGGTGTTGTTTATGTTCATACTTTATTTTTATTTTTTTGTGCAATGTATCTTAGTGTAATTTGATTTAAGAGCCTTTAAAATTGACAATATAAGTTTTAAAATGATGAATGGTATGTTTGTGATTGGTTAGTGGAAGTTGTTACTTTATTGACAATTGGAGTACTGTGATCATGAAATATTTGGTAGAAGTATTTATCCTATGCCTTTAGACTTGGTGTGTAGTACGTGTGTAAATACTATTTTGTTATTGGGATAATTGTGGAGAACTTATTAGCATATATTCTTGTTGATACTGATGGTAAAGTTTGTGTTTATTAAGTATTAGAATTGTACTAGTTATGAATCGGTCTTATTAAAATTGACTAGAAAAGTCATAGGAAAATTCCTTAATTATGCCATTACTCCTTTGTTATGATTCTGATATTGGGTTTACTTTAAAAACTTGGGTAGATTTTCTATGTTTTTTATGAAATGAAAACATTGGTGGAAGCTAATCAAATTTTATAGTTTTGCTAGTAAGCCAAATGGTGGCTTGTTATGTTTGTTATACTCGTTTTATTGTTGAATAGATGAGTTGGTTATGGTTTTACTCGCTAAAGGACATGCAAGTGTTTTTGCAAGCAACGTATAACCTTAGACAATAGGCCTGTGATGGTTTTGGTTCGGAGTGGTTGGTAGTTATACGGGGAGACACAAGGCAAGATGATATATGTAGGTCATGAGAGAGTATGGCGAGGTGGCATGTAATTAAAGTGCACACGCTAACTTAAGTGTCTAGTGGTTTCAAGTAGGACTATCAAGATGATATTATTTAAATTATGTGATGCCTCGCTTGGAAGCTATGGAAATTTATAGCATCGTGTTAATATGTAATTTTAGACATTGGTATAGAATATTGAATGGTTGATCTAGTGGGTTTTTCAAGTGATTTTACTGGAAACAATATTCTGCATTTTTCTCGTTCTTTGAGTTTCTTGATAATTTAAATGATTTGAACCCCAAATATATATTTATGCTGTTGTGTTTTATTTATTTATTTGTGAGTAATTTATCTATCATTTTACTTGCGTGGGATGGTACGATGTACTAATGTTTTTGCATGTCTTGGCATACCATATTATAATTATGATCGGTTGATTAGTAGAGAAACTATTTATCATAACGTTGTCGAGAAACTACCTTTTTTGTCTCAAAAAGTATGTGAAACTATTCATCTTACCACATAGGGAGATTTGATTTGATGATATTTAGACATATACGTATTAATTATCTATTTATATCATAAACATATTAGGTGATACAAAATCATCTCATATCGATATTTATATACTAACCCAAGTTGTCTCCATGCTTTTTGGATATGTTCTTTTTATGAATGTAGCTAAGAAGTTTGTAGGTATTAATGTGCTTCGTTGATCGTGTTAAGAGCTTTACTAGAAGTTGATTGTTTGTTTTGCAAATTGTAAATATTTTGTTAGACTTTGGAAATGGGCACAGTTTAGATACTCTGGCCAATTAATTTGATAAAATAATTATATTTTGTTTTATAATGTAATTGGACTTTTCGAATAAGGTTTAGATAATAATGTTTTGTTTATTTTGCAAACATTTATTTAGAGGATTTTGATTTATGTTTACTTTTTAGTTTTTGGGAATGAGTTTAAAAGCAATTTTAGTTTTAAATTTTTCACCCTCGATAGTTGGACGGTCAAGTATGCATGGATTAATGAAGTACTCGAGATCCGAAAATTGGGGCGTGACAAGGAACTTTAGTAAGATTTGATTCAAATATACAAAAGATGAATGCTTACCTTTCTTTTTGAACCATACCTTACATTTCCTACAGTTTTTCTGAAGATGCCCAGGTTTTTTACAGAAGTAGTACTTCCTTTGATTGCCACACTCGTTGTTCTGAGCCATAGCAGTTGGTTCATCTTCACTTGATGAAACCTTTCGTTTATTTCTATTAAACCATATCTCCATGTATAGTTATCTTCATCATGTACAGTAGTTATCCTTATCATATTATAGTTACCTATTATGTATCCAAGTCTATCTTGTAACAAATCCACTTTATATATATACCTGATGTATCATAATTAAGGTTCTGATGAAAGAAATAATAATATTCTGAGAAAATAATACTCAATTTGGTAGCAAAGGAATTTTTATTTTTTTTGGTTTTATTACCATCTCCATGTCTAACTCTTCTTCCACTACCACTTCTCCTTTGGCAATTGCATCCAATACTCAGCCTCCTGTCACTTCTTTAACTCATGCCCATCATTTTCTTTCCCTCAAACTTACTAATACCAATTACTTATTGTTCTTGTAGACCAAATGCGTTACCACCAGAAAAATGGATAAAAATGAAGAATCCGATTTCTGTTACGGGTATAAACGGTACTCAAAATTTTATTTCTTTAAAAGCAAAGAGAGTAGCAATTTGGTTTAATGAAAAGAAATTTATTATTCCAAAAATTTTATGTTTCCCTGAAATGCATGGAGATATTATTTTAGGAAATAATTTTATTTCAGAATATTTACCAATGACCATAAATAATGGAACACTTGGATTAACATTAAATAAAGAAATGGTAGAAATTCCACTTTTATAACAACATAAATACAAATGTGATCGTGGATTTTCACCAGTTAGAAAAGGAGAGATTTTTTTTTAAGAAATTTAATAAATATTTCTAGAGCAGCCAAACAGCTGTATCCAACGGTTCATCCGTATCCCAATTATTACAAAACCATTGTAACGGATGGAAGGAGACTTTTTATAACTGATTTAAACTCTACTTATCAAGTCTCCCATGAACAAATACTTGAGGTGAAAACCTTTTTGGAAAATCTAAAGGATAAAAATCATTTAGATGTTCCATATGATTTATTGATGGAGGCCGAGGAATTGGAGAATCAAATCCAAAGCAATGCTTTTGGCTCAAATTCAAGTCCTATTGATAGCCTGTCATTGGACTCCGTAGGAGAAGCTAACCTCATTAACCAAATGGAAGGTTATAAGAAAAATGTCATCCGTGACGACAAAGAATTTGTCACCTACTAACCGACTGCACAACCAATCTAGCACACGACGGGTGTATATGTTCTCGAAGGTGGTGGAGGAATCCCGAATAAAGATGTTCGCAGACAGTAGACAGTTGTGCGGACAAAAATTAAAGAGTCACTGTATAATTATTGCAATTGGTGCCTTTTCTCGAAGGTCAAAACCTTTTTGGATACGTTGATGGATCTATTCCGTGTCCCGTTGCAACACTAAGTGTCGTCAGTACTGCCCTTTCAACCTCACCATCACCTAATCAATTGTGGCTTCAATAACACAAAGCCATAATAAGCACACTTATTTCTTCCTTTTTTGAAAAAACCATCACATTTATTATCAGTTGCACCTCTTCGGCCTATATCTGGCGCATTCTCGAAGGCACACTTGCCGCTTCCTCAAATACTAGAATCCTTAATCTTCATATGCTTCTTCAACAACTCGATTAACAAGATCTCTGTATTGCTGCTTTTCTTCAAAAGGCCAAATGCTACACTGATGAGTTTGCTACGGCAGATTGACCAATCGATATAACATATTTCAATATCTATGTTTTTAAGGGCATGCATTCTGATTTTAAAGATTTAGCGACCACTTTAATAGCTCGCCCCAAGCATGTTACCAATTCGGAGCTTCATTCACTTCTTTTAAACCATGAATTTATGAACCAGAACTCCATGAATTCCCCTGCCATTAATGCTACGTCTTCATCCGTGGTCTTTTCTACCCCACCTGCACCAGTCCCTGCTGCCAATTACATTCAGAGAGGAAATTTTAGCACATCTAATAGTGGTCATAACCGATTCTACCGCAATCGTGGTCGTGGTCGTGGCCGCAATAACCGCGCTTCCAATGATCACCGTTCATTTTCATACTCAGGTGATTATCGCCTATCGTATCATGATTCTCAGTCTACACATGGTGACTCAAGGTCCAGGTGCCAAATTTGCAATAGTATTAATCACACAATATTTACTTGCAACTAATGCTATACTCCACCACCGCCCAACCATTTTCCTCGATCGCACCCTTTGCCCATTCTGTGATCCATAACCCGCATAGCTCTTATGGTTATTCTTCCCCATCTCACCTCAATTGGTTCCATGATACAGGTGCTACACATCATGCTACCCCCGACCTTTCTCACCTCACACACACTGATACTTATCATGGCTCGAATCAACCTTACATTAACAATGGTAAAGGTCTACCCATCTTTCATACTGGTTCAACCACATTACACACTCCCATTGCATCATTTAATTTATCTAATATGTTCTTGATCTTTCTAAGTCTTGGCTTTCAGTGCAAAAATTTACTCACGATAATAATGTGTTTTTTTAATTTCATCCTGATTATTTTCTTGTGAAGGATCGAAAAACTCATCGCACGCTCCTCTCTGGCCCGAGTAAAAATGGTTTATATACCGTGTCATCTGCACCATCATCATCTATGTCATCCCCTCATGCTTCTCTTACTGAACGTGTTTCATCTCAGATTTGGCATTGTCAGCTTGGTCACCCGCATTCCCGTGTTCTTCGTCAGATTATCAGCTTAAATAAATTGCCATATGATTCTAATAAAGTAATACCTCTTTGTACTGCATGTCAATTAGGAAAGTCATGTCGCACAACTCGTTATAGTAGTCCTCATCGTAGTTCATATGTTTTAGAATTAGTGTTCCCTGATGTATGGGGTACTGATCCAATTTTATCATTTAATGGCCATCGATACTTTATATTAGTTGTGGATGATTTCTCCAAATTTATGTGGCTCTTTCCTATGACCCGCAGATCTAATTCTTGCACAATTTTTTGGCAATTCCAAAATCTTATTGAACGCCAATTTAACACTAAAATAAAAAATGTTCAAACTTATTAGGGTTGCGAGTATCGATCCTTAAATACTTTCTTCAAGTTATGTGGCATAAATCATCTAACTACTTGTCCACATACTCATGAGCAAAATGGCACTATTTGTAACAACCTATTCCTTTATTTCCCTGCGTACCAAAGTCCTTAATTGAAATTTAGTTAAATCTGAGCTACAGGAGATGAAATTGTGTTCTGAAAGGGCCGGTATGACTCGAAGGCTTTCAATTATTTATATTGGTGTATTTAAGTAGGACATAATAACCATAAGTCATTCCGGGTGGTTCGTACCAAAATTTGCTCATAAATAGCGAGTTTCGGTCTTACGCGATGAATGGTTTTTACCCGACTTTGAAAGTCCATATCTTGTTCATACGAACTCCAAATGAGGCCCTGTTTGTGCCATTGGAAAGTTATTTCAATGTTCTACAACTTTCTTGTTTTGGCCGAGACCAATTCTAGCTCCTTGATGCCCAAAAGTGGGTGCGGAGTCGAGCTGTTGACAAAAAAACTGAAGGAGGCCAAAATATAACCATGTAGTCGACTACATGGAAGTTTGGGGAGTCGACTACATCGTACTGGCAAGGTTTTTTTATATATTCCTTCTCCTCCTTTCTTCCTCATTTGATCACCAAACCTTGAGAGCTCTTAAAGAGAGATTGAGTGGAGATTTTCGGGGGTTCACATGGATGATCCGCCTTGATTCCTACCCCCACACAAGATCGTCATCTTCATCATTATCTTCATCTTCTTCTTCACCTCCATCCACCATGGCTAGGGTTTTGAAGAGAAATTGGGGGTTTTCTTATCCGTGCTTCTCCGGCTCAATTCTTCGAGGGATTGACCCTCCTAAGGTGGGAACAATAGTATTTAAACTTCTTTTTAAGTTATTATAACGTATTTACACCAAATCAATCCAAACCTAGGGTTTTTACTCAAAGTTGCATATGCATGGGGCTTGGGTCAATTTCTTGGGACAACTTTGATAGATTTGCATTATATATGACATCAATAACGATTTTAGACAGAAAACCCTTATTGGATATGATTTATATGAAAGTTTGGTATATAACCTTCAAGTACGCATATGGGTATATATGCTAAACTTTGATACGCTTATATATGATGTCATATATGGGATTTAGAGTATATTTTGCACAAAGTTACATATATTAGTGGTATTGTTGTTGTGTCTTTAGTTATAAACTATATTTATGAGATTTTCTACTTACCTAGCCAGTCCGTAAGTATGCTGGTTAAATACATAAATATGTTTTGAATAAATAAAGTCTTTAAATCATAGTGGGAGGCTATTTGGGAACTCATATGCATTGTTTGATTGTATTAGACTTGGCTTGGGGCCAAATTGATGAAAACATATGAAACCTCCCAAACTGATGATTTTTTGGTTTCTCTTACAAATTAACGGACTTGGCTAATCATTTTTAAGCTCAACAACAATACTACTACAACTACTACGGATTTTAAGGCATATTGGCCTACACACTTTATATACTTTATGTCGAGCTTGTATTTGGATATTCTTAATTATATTATATACTTTGATGAGATGATTATTGTGATTTCATGGATTTGATGAATTGATTATATTTAGATATTGTTTGGTATTTACTCTCGGATGACCACACCGTTCATACTAGATAGATGGTGATTACCTGTAGCGTATAGCCTTGGTGGCTACGTGAGTATTATTAATAGCGTATGCCTGTGTGGCTGCGTGAGGTAGCGTATGCCTGTGTGGCTGGTAGGTGGTCCCTGCCTTAGGGCAGAAGAAACTGAGTTGCCGACTATCTCTGTGCACAATAGATGTATGAAAATCCTAGACATGAGTGTGATATATGAGATTGATGCGATAAATCTAGTCGCGATGTTGTGGCGTATATAGTATGATGATGTATGTATATACATATTGCTTTTCGTATACTTTGGGTTGGGGGACATTATACATACATTACACAAAAGGTTTTCCATGCATTGGCTGCTTCTTAAATGTATTATATATGTATATGTATTCACATTTGTATATATACATTTCTACCCAGAGATGGTTTATTACAGAGAAGTAGCAAATAAACTATTTTCAGTATAATGCATAGCATGGCATGCATAGTTTCTAATCTATTTTCTTATACAACTCTTGTAGTTCCCACTGACCCCGTTTAGCTCACTCCCATTTTCCAAACCAGGTTTTGCAGGTATTCCCGGGAATGGTACGCTTATGGAGTCTAGTAGCTCTGATAGCCTTTGATTACCGAAGTCGTTTGGAAACGACTTGTTTGCCATTTCTTTAATCAATAGTTATTTGTGTATTGTGCTGTTGTGTATGATGATGATATAAAGCTAATTAAGATTGGGACCTCAGTTGAGGCTTTGTATGAATGATTTTCTTTAAATGTGGAGTATCTACTGAATATGGATTGTATGTAAATTCTAACAGGTTTTGGTATTGTTTTATAAATAAACTCCCCGTGCCAGAATTTCTTTTAAAATGATTTTATTACTTGAACATGTTTGTGGTATAAAATTTTAAGTTTCACTACTTCATACCCGTCGTCGCGTACGACTCCGTGGCTAAGCGAGTCCCGGAGGTATAACCCTCTAAATGGGATTTCAGGGTGTTACACTATTGAACACCAACATCGTCATGTTGTTGAAACCGGATTAACTCTTCTTGCTCAAGCTTCTTTACCATATAAATTCAGGCACTTCACATTTAACACTGTTGTCTATTTAATTAATCGCATGCTTACTCGTGTCTTACTCAATGACTCACCGTATCACTATCTATTCCGTGTCGAACCAAATTACTTGTTCCTAAGAGTTTTTGTTTGTCTTTGCTTTCCCAATTTGTGGCCATATCATAATTATAAATTGTCTTATCGCTCATCACCATGTGTCTTTCTTGGTTATAGCCCCTCTCATCTTGGATATCGCTGCCTTGATCCAGCGACCAATCGTCTGTACATTCCTCGACACGTGCGGTTTGATGAAACACAATTTCTCAATCAAACTTGTTGACCTAAAGGTCTTAATCTTATTTTGATAATAACAGTAAATCAATCATGTACAAGTTAACATGTTTCTTGATATAAGTTTATAGTTTATTTACTTGGGAAATCAAGAATAACATGATTGTTCAAAGGAAGCATGACAAGGATCATCGAAATATTATCCGATCAAGTCAACAAGCATTGGACTAGTCAAGGAAGATCAACCTCATCATAATGAAATTTATGAAGATCAAGATCAAGGATCATATGCAAAAAGCTTCATGACAAGAGGTTCAAGTGGAGATCAAATTGAATAAACAAATCGAAACATTCAAAGACTTGACTATTCGGTAATTGATTGAGTGCTTAGGATTAATGTAAAGTTTCTTAATTGATTGTTTATATAGCTCAAACATGAACATGTATCTCTCTTAGATAAATTAATACAAGCTTAAATTGAATTTCCTTTGAAAACATTATTCTTAGAAAAATCAATTTTCAAATAAATTCATATTAAATTCAAATACTCATATTTTGCGTTTTTCCAAAAATAGGTGTCTTAGGAACTCATTTTTAAGGTCCCCAAAGCATTATAATTGATTTTGGAGCTTATATATAAAACTGCAAAAATTAGGATTTTTAGCCTTTTGGCCTGATGGATAGCAGGGTCCATCAGTCGACTGATGGCTTGTGCTCAGTTGACTAAAGCCCACTCAGTCGACTGATGAGCCTTACTCAATCGACTGATGGCCCATAATATAGCCGTTGAATTTTTGATCTTTTATCATTTTTGGTACCAAACGTTTACCAAACATCAAAAGTAACTGTCACTGTCAATGATAGTGACAATTTTTAGTGACAGATATTATCACTATTTTGCGCAGTGATAATTTTTTGTCTTATAATAACAGAAATAATAAGCATATTTTTTTGTGGAAGGCTTATAGAACTGGAAAACACTATTGCCAACTATAGAAAACTTCTGGATCATGACCTCATTGAACATGTCAAAATTGTAAACGACATGCTTCAAGTGGTAATCCACAAAGGATTTTTTGTTTGAGAAACCAAGTGAATCTAGGGCTCAACACAATGACCTCGTGGATATGCATGTTGAACAGGAATACTGACAAATATGAGACGTTGATTTACCTGTTTTTAGAGGAATATACATGGAGGAATTTGAACAAGTCTTCCACTCTTGTTTTAAGCCCCAATTTTAAGACATCTAGAGCACCGGCTCTCCTATTTCCTTGGTTAAAGGATATGGTTCCAACTATTATGGATAGGGAGAAAGTGGAATTATCTATTCCTAGCTAGGAAGATCATATACAAATAATGTTTAATTCTTATTTCAATTTATCCTATTTACATTACATCAGTACTACTTATTAGTCTTTGTATGTTATATTGAATTGTTAGGATTTTTATTTTGTTATGACTCATTGCATAATTATTTTATTTTTTCATTATTATAATTTTGGGCATTCTAAGATTGGTAGGATTCAAGTGAATTCTCATCTAAGAATTATAGTACAATTTAAAATTTAAGTTAAAGGAAATTTGAAATCTGAATTTTGATGATAATTGGGAACATAGTGAACTTTTGATTCAAATTCATATCAAAAATTTCTAATAACTTTAATTTCTAAATTGCGACTAAAAATGATGTGTATAATGTTTTCTTAGACTCATGTTGTATTTTTATTTCTTTTTTCATCAAAAAGACTAGTGACTAACTATGGCTAGTAAGAACATCATAGCTGAATTGAACAAAGGAGAAAAGCTCAATGGTGACAATTACAATATTCCACTACAAGAGGAATCCTAATTAGTTCCATGAGTGATGACCTTGTGGTTGAATATCAGTAGTGTCCTAATGCTAATGCCATGTGGGTTGCTCTTCGAGAGAAGTTTGGAGGAACTACTGTCCTTAAACTCAGGCAGTTAACTATCAAGTTCGACACTTACAAGAAGGTCCCTAACAAATTGATGAAACAACATTTGAAGAAAATGTCGAACATGATAACAAAGTTAAAATCAGCAGTTCATAACCTCACTGATGAACAACAAGTTCAAGTTGTTATCCGGTCTCTACCTGCACATCGGGAGCACATAAAGGTGAACATGACTTATAATGAGAACATCAAGACCTTTGTTGACATTGCGCGCCATTTGAAACTTGAGGATGAGCACCTTGAGGCGGCTAAGCCCAATGCTCAAGCTTATGTAGCTAAGTATAGTTCTAAGCATGGGAACAAGCGCAAAAGGTCTAACTAGAACAACAGGGGCAAGGGTAAGATGCATGAGAATGGTCCGAGGCCAAAGAAAGGAAAGAAGAGGCAAAAACATAGAAGAGGAAAGCGCATTAAAAAGTTTAATAAGACACAAGTGACTTGTTACAATTTTGGTATCAAGGGTCATTATGCTCAATAGTGCACTGAGCCTAAGAAGGTAATGTAATCCCCCGTACTTTAATTTTTTTAAAATTGAGGTATATTAGCTTATTTATACTCCTATGAGTGATCGTTTGGTGATTCAGGTGATCCGAATCGATTTCGGTTGGTAAATAAGAAGTTTTTGTTCTTTGCGATTCATTGATTTTGGCTAACTTTGGGCAATCATAATTTCTTCGTTTCTTGTCCGATTAAGATCCTGTTCGCAAAAGTGTCTAGTTTTTATACCATTCTACAACTTTCATGTTTTTATACCATTCTACAACTTTCGTTTCTTGTCCCATCACTAAGTTTTGGTCATTCGGTAATGTTTTGGCAGAGCGCTGCCTTCGGCGTATTTCTGAGAATAATTTATTCATAATTTGGGAAAACTTCCTATTAGAAAGTTGTAAATCTTTGAATTACCTTTCCGTGGACGTAAAGATCACCCCAATCCGAGCTCCGAGCAAAGAGTTATGACCAAATTACCAACAGTGGTCAGTGCAGCCAAACTAAAGCTTGGACAGAATGTTTCTGGGATCGGTCCCAGAAATCCTAAGATCGGTCCCAGGCTGGGATCGGTCCCAGACCCCTAGGATCGGTCCCAAACCCCAGTGTGACGAATTTTTTAGAGTTTTCACCCCACTTTCTCATCATATATCACCTTAACTCACCCAAACTCGACCCAAACTTCCTTCTATCAACTTGAGGGCTTTAAAGAGAGATGGAGGTGGTTCTTTGAAGGATTCTCACTCATTTTTCAACATCAATCCAAAATAAAAGCTCCGAATCATCCTCCTGGTTGCTATTCATCATCTTCCTCACTGGGATTTCTTCGGATAAGACTTGAACCTTCATATTTCTTCTTCTTTCTCGTTGATAAGTCGAGGTAGGGGTTTATATCTTTTCAAAACTCTCAAATATGGTTTTATTTATCGAAAGGTGAATGATTTTATATATATGTGTGATGTATAGCACATATTTCTTGTTTTTGATATACTAGAATGATTTATACTAGTATGGCCTATAACATGATGTTTTATGATTAATAAAGATCTAAAAAGGGAGATTGGAGGCAATAGATGCTATGTACACTTGATAATATGATTTTATTTGACTAAAAATGGATGATTTATACATGTATGCTAAATATGATGATTTTGCCTATTGATATCAGTGATATATGATTAATTGAAGTATGAATTCATGTATTTAAGCAAGATATACCATCTAAGCTCTATGATTTCATGCTATTGATTCATATGGATGTCCTTTGGGTATATATGTGTTGATTTGACAAGAAAAGGGTTTTGTATACATTAAAGGACATGGACATGATTTTGATCGAGTTTATATGGCATATGTAGTGTCTACTTTATATTTGATGCATGAAATGGAATAATATATGCCACTTGAACTTGATATCTATGGAATATAGACTTATAAGCGATGTTCCTTAGATATACATGCTTGGTTATATCCAAGTGGATGTGTAAATGGGCTATGTGTGCACTGAGGAACATGGATACATGATGAATGAAGTTTAATTATCATGTGTTGTTTTTAGTTGCCATAAAGAGCATGTATGCATGTTGTGCATTACAATTGTGTCAACCAAAATCTTGGAGATCCTTTCGCAAGCTTGGATCATTCTTCTGGCCTATTGTATAGGGGTATATCTTTTATCAGTATGCCGGGAGCTTTCTATGATTATTGTATCATTCTGGACGTAACATGATCCTGATATGGATCCGGATATGATTCTGTTCTGGACATTCCATGACCCTGATATGGATCCGGAGATGATTCTATTATGGCCCTTCGATGGTGAAGAGATTGTGTATTTATTTGGTGCTTGCCAGGATGGAAAAATAGGCAGGGCCTAATGGCCTTGGGTTGAAAAGCCCTAAACCCCTGGGGGAGCAATGTATGGTCGCCTATAAGCCATCGATGTGGAACTCGGGAACATAGGCAAATTGGCAAGGCACTGATGGTTCTGTGGTTATTATTCTATCGGTGGACTTAAGGTCCAAATTGTGATCTATTGATTTATTCTGGGGCCGATGGGCCATGCTATTCTATAAGGCCGTTGGGTCAACTTATGGCTGTTATCAGAGGCGGTCAGGCCACCTTGCATTCAGTATTAGCATTGGCACATTTGAGCTAAGTGATTTTATGGTTGACACATGGGAGGTAACCTGGCATTGGCATATGCATTACATTGTGAAATGAATAGATGTTTTCCACTGAATTGTTTTCTCTCTATGATTATTTACCCCTACTGAGCGTATAGCTCACCCGTTTTCTAACTATTACAGGTATACAAGGGACGTGTGATGTTAATGATACTGCGGGTTCGAGATCAAAATAGAGAGCTCTGATACAAATTCATCATTTTGATGTGTATATGTTATCTTGGGAAGCCACGGCTAGCCCGAAGTGTTATATATTGCTTGAATTTATTTAATTGGTTTTGTGTAACAGCCGTATGCATGTTTATATACAGTACTATCATCATCAGTATGATTATGAAAATATTGTTTGACACACATGATATTACTGTTTGAATTTCTTTACGTATTCACATATATACCCATTTTAGTCAATCTAAGGTGGGTTAGTAGCACTCCAGGTCTTAATTACATTTGTTGTCTTATAGATTAAGGCGGGGGTGTTATAGGTATTCTCTTATTTTTCTTCCTTAAATGGAAACCTTGTTTCTGAATTTTTTGTTTCTAGTACTGTTTTACTTACTTAATCTCATCCAATGTAAATTGTGGACTCAGGATCCACGTAGCTAGAGACAGAAATGAGTTTGTGGAATTTCGTCGAATTCCTTGTGGCACAAAATGGATTTATATAGGCAATAGTGCAAAGGGCCGAAGTGAAAGAAATTGGCACATACATATTAGATTTGTGAGAAGGCCAAAACCTAAACCTTCATGATGTCCTTTATGCTCCGGATATTCGACAAAATTTGGTCTTTGTTATTGCTCTACTAAAACTTGGATATGGTTTGAATTTTCATAATAATCGTGTTAGGATTTCTATTGGTACTATGCACTATGGTTGTGATTTTATTGTGGATGGATTTATGGTGCTGCACAATAACTATGTTTATAATAATCATAATGTTTGTTTTTTCTTATTTACTAAATCCAGTGATCATAATTTAGATGCCTATTTGTGGCATGCTAAATTTGGACATATTGGGCAAGACAGAATGAATCGACTGGCTCATGATGGTATATTAGGATCAAATGTAAAATTTGAATTGCCTACTTGTGAATTTTGCCTTCAAGGCAAAGCTTTCAGGAAACCATTTAGAAAGGGAACACGAGCCAACTTTCCTTTACAACTTATACACTCTGACATTTGTGGACCAATGAATGTAAGAGCAAGACATGGAGCTTCATATTTTATAACTTTTATAGATGACTTCACCCGATATGGTCATGTTTATTTAATTTCCCATAAATCTGAAGCATTAGATTGCTTTAAAAGATATTTAAATGAGGTTAAGAATCAATTAGATAAGAAAATGGGCCTAGCCTAGATGGATGGCATAAGTTGCATTTGGCTGTAGATCTTATGCTTAATACATGACTCATGCAATTTGGTGAAGGTTCAAAAAATTCACCATTAATGGGTTCATCTAGATATATGCAATTTTAACAAAAACAACCTCCCTCTGGTACCAATGTAATAAGTTAATGAAAGCAGAACATAAAATCATATTAGGATCGCTTACCTTTTTAATGATGGTTCCACAACAATGTTGATGCTTTGGTCCAAGAGCAAATCACATGGAGATGCACTTTTATTCACAACCCAAGAACTTCTAATATATATTTCTCCTTTTTTGTTTTACTGAGCACACTTTTATTCCAAAAAGAGAAAATGAGACTAAAAACTCGTACATCCAAACTCCCGTATTTCTCTTCTTTCAATACCCAAAAGAAAATAACTAACAGAGAAGTTGTAAAACCAAAAAACAGTTCCCTAAAAAAATTAACCACCTTTTTATTTATATATTAATAATCTTAAATATAAATATTATAATGGTTCGGGCCAACCCGTCATGGGCAACCCGGCCCAAATTCCAACATAAACTGATTCAAGCAGAGTCTTTAGAGGCACTCCAATTCAGCTTAGGGAAGACAGCACCACCAGAGGATTCAATTGATTCCGTGATCTTCATGTCGAGTTCTAGGAAAGGGGTGGAGAACTTCGATCTGATTCATCTTCAGATCCTTCTGATATGACATAGTCTTCTTACTCTTAGAGTTTTTAGATTTTGTTGGGTAAGGCATCTTCAGTGATGTAAGTCCCTGTCATCTCCATGATGAACTACCCTCTCTACCAATTTAGAGCTGAAAAGTGGCAGACCCTCCGTTTTTAACTATTTCATTGAAAATATGTGCTATCAAATACTATTTTAAAAAAAGGTTGCATAACAAAGAATTTTGGATGATCAAAAAGAAATATGTATTATGAAAACATCTTCTGGTGACAGAGATTTATGTTAAACCGGGACAAAGAGATAACAAAAACATGTTTTATAAATTAAAAAAAAATATCTTTAACAAAAGTAATGAAGTTCAACGATCAAAATATGATTGAAACTAAACAAAACAAAGTATTAAAATAAGATGATGAGTATAAAAAAATTAAAAGAACACAGCTTTGCTCTATATCAACACAGTTACATTTAGGACATATTACAACCTTAAATTAAAAAAGGAAGTCCTCCCTTGGAAGCTTGAAAATCAAACACATGCAATAAGAAAACAAACTTCATGATATAAAATTTGTGGAAAGTAAATCAAATGGACAAGAACATAGCTTTTCTCTCTTCTTCTTTTTTTGATAAATTTATTTTATTTCTCTTTTATGATTGGTCCAGTTGTGTCCTTGTAGTGTATTTGAAGGAGCTGAGAGGTGTAATTTGATTATGCTAAATTTTATGAAAGATTATCCTTTCTCTCTAACTTTTCTCTCTATTCTTAAGTCATTTCTTATCCTAAATTCTCTTATTCTACTCAATTTATCCCTCTATTCTATGACTCTAATTCAAATTCACTCAATAACTATGTTAAATTGATTTTAACCATAACCCCTGCTTGTCATTTGGTGTTAGAGCGATACTCTGACTCGTTTCCTTGTTATCAATGGCCTGTGGTGGGCTTAATCAACTCAAAAAGCAACTCAATTTAAACCAAGAAGCAATTGAAGCTTCAATGAAGGAAGTGGAGGCTAAACAGGATCATATGGGAGCTAGACATGACGAATTGGAAGCTAAAGTGGATTATGTTCATTCCATATTCAATGCTTTACTTTCAACCTGCAATAGGCAGTTCTCATAAATCAGAGACAAGATAAATCCAGTGGGAGAAGCCTCTCCCCGTGCAATACCTTTAGGGCTCGTTTGGTTCGAGTTTTGGGAAAGGAATTGGAATCCTAAATTTCAGGAAACTTTCTTTCTAGGAATTTAAAATTCCATTCAAATGTTTGGTTCACATAATAATGCTACTTTTCTGGCATCTTAAATTATTTTTAATTTACCAAAATACCCTTCTAATATATATGCAGACAAACATAGAGATGAAAGGGATATATGCAGACATACATATATCGAGCAAACATACATATATATATACAAAAAGATCAAAAAAGGTGGAAAAAAAGAAAGGAAGAAGAAACCAATCGAAAAAGGAGGAAAAAAAGAAAGGAAGAAGATCGCCGAGCAAATATCTGTGGAAATCGAAAAAGGGGAAAAAAGAAAGGAAGAAAATCGCCGAGCAAACATATACATATATATACGCATAAAATATATATATATATGTAGATCAGTATATATATACAAATATGTAGATCGGTATATATATATATGTATGTATGGTAGAATGAAGGTGGTAATGGAAGAGTGATGGCGATGGGAGTGGAGCGAAGGCAGTGGTGATGGTGGTAGCCGGAATCAAACAAGATCTGGCCGAAATTGAAGAGGACCGGCCGAAATTCGCCATTGTTGGTCATTATTGTGACGGAGGGGATAAGTAATGAAGAAGAATAGCATATGAAATACGGAAGGAATGTGGGTTTTATGTGGGGTTAGATTTGTCTTTTTAATAAAAAATGAAACGATTCCTAGGAATAAAAGTGGTTTCCTCCCAATTTAGAAGGGAATAAATTTTAGCAAAATGGGGAAATTTAGGTTTCCTAGGAATCTTTAATTCATATCTAAAACTCAAACCAAACAACAAAATTCTAATGGAATGGAATTTAGGATTCCAGGAAAGCTCAAAAACTTTAACCAAACGAGACCTTAGTGGATCCAAGGCATAATGGAATACTTGGATCCTCTGTCATTATTGCTACAGTTGAAGGGTCCACACCAACCAGCTATGCCATGAGGAAGGAAATAATAGTGGAAGATCAAATCTACCATTGTGTCTCTCCAACAATCAATTCACCAACTATAAGGTACATAGGCATGAATTCCATCGTTTTAATGGTAACGAAGATGTCATTGATTAGCTATAGCAAGTTCCATCATGAAAGAAACTAAAGAAGAACAAGAAATTGAATATTCATGCTAGATTGATGTATATAGGTTCTTTTGTAATAGTTTCATAAATACAATCTATTAGATAAACTATCTAGAAAATCTCATAAGATAATAATAAGTCAACTTGCTATAGTTGACTTGAATTTTCAAGCAAAGATTGACTAGTCCACCAGTTCTCTTTTTGATAAGTAACCTGACTCTTGAAAGCTCAAAAGTGAGTAGTACACTAGTCCTCCTTTTTATAAGTTACCTAATTTATTCAAAATTCAAAAGAGGCTTTTTGATTTTAAAAACTCTAACTTTCTTCTCTTCTCTTCTCTTTCATATGCAACGGCTCTTCTCAACGGCTCTTTCTCTATTGAACATATTTCTATTGCTATACATAGTGAAGAAGAAGAAGAAGAAGAAGAAGAAGAAGAAGAAGAAGAAGAAGAAGAAGAAGAAGAAGAAGAAGAAGAAGAAGAAGAAGAAGATACAAGAAATTACACACAACTACTTTGAGTTTTACAAAGCTATCTCAAGAGCATCATCATCTTATTCTTAAGAGCTTAAGAGTTTTATCTTATAAGTTTTGTTTTGATTTAAAATTTTTTAATTGTTTATCCTTGAAAGCAATCTTAGTGTTTAATCACTACAACTTTGTTTCTATTTTGTGAGAGGTGTTCTCATAGTTAGCAAAAGAGAAATCTTGTGCTAGTGTGTGGGTATTATCACATTTGTAGAGATTTGACATTGTGTGAAGTGTGTGGATATTGTCACACTTGTAGAAGTTTGATTTTCACCCTTAAAGAAAATTGGTGTAAAGAGGTTTTGATCTTGACTCGCAAAGAAGATCATATAGTGAAACTTCTCGAGTACCAACCTCAAGTGCGGACGTATGGCCAAAAACCAAACTGTATAAACAAAATGACTTGGATTAGTGGTTAAATCTCACTAAACTCAAACTCCTTTACATTTCAAGTCTTTACTTTATTTTGTTTGAGTCTATTGCTAGTCATAATTTCTCACATTCAAAAGAATTTATTAAAAATCGATTATTTGCCATAAACCCTATTCACCACCTTTTAGGGTTAATTCTCCACCAACAATATAGATACATGTAAATGATATAACTTGACTTATATTTACTCATTTTTCCTTTGTCGTGAATTTATTGTAATAAGTTAAAGTAGTAGTAATATATATATATATATATGATAAGTTTTAGAACTTTAGTTGTTGACATGTTAAGCTTTAAATTTCATATCTTTTATTCTATTAAGATTTTTCATATAAAATTAGTTTTTCTTTAAAGTAGACTTGATGAGCTTCAATTTGAGCATAAACTTTACTATATTTGGACTTTTAATGCATTAGTTATGATTTTTTAAAGTTGACCTTATTGTGCTTTATATAAATTTAACCTGCAGGATTAGAGTAAAAGAAAATTAGTTTGAGGTCTTGACTAACTATAATTAGATGGGCCAGTGGGTTAATTTATATGTATTCTTTTATATATTATAAGGCTTATTTTATTTGTCCTAATTTAGATGAGAAAACCCTAGCATGATTATACGTAAGCTAGATTATCAACACCGGCCTATTGGGTTTTGGGGAGAAGAAAAATGTCTATTATTGTATAGCCATTTATGGAGAAGAAAAGATACGAGGGAGGACCTAAGCAGATGCAACAAACTTTTGGTTCTTCCTTTTAGATTATCTAGTGAGTATTTCTCACTTTTATCCCATGGATTTTGGTATATGCATATATACATAACCTATTTTATTTTGATTCAATTTATATTGGTGGTTCTTTTAAATTTCTTTTGTTTGACTATTTCATGTGAGTAATTATCACCCTTATCTCAGGGTTTTGAATCAAGCTATTTTTTAGACTTTCGTTCATTGAATTTCTACGAATGAATTTTTTTTTGTATTTGATTCAAATTGATTTCAAGTTCCTTGGTGATAAATCCCTGTGGTATAATTTTATTAAAATTTGAAAAACATACCTAAGGTAATGTTATGTGTTTTAAGTATTGTGGCCTTGGAATTAATAATATATGGTTTTTAATTTGGGAGATATCAAGTTTACAAAATCAACACGTTAAAATACTTAATATCAATTAGATTGGTGTCATACATCTGTTTTTAAGAACTCATTTCGGGTACTAAACCTTCATATAAAAACTTTGAAAAATTGTATAAGGTAATGTCATGTACTAGGAGTACGTATGGGTCAGTTTAGATACTCTGGCCAATTAATTTGATAAAGTAATTATATTTTGTTTTATAATGTAATTGGACTTTTCGAATAAGGTTTGGATAATAATGTTTTTTTTATTATGCAAACATTTATTTAGAGGATTTTAATTTATGTTTACTTTTTAGTTTTTGGGAATGAGTTTAAAAGCAATTTTAGTTTTTAATTTTTCACCCTCGATAGTTGGATGGTCAAGTATGCATGGATTAATGAGGTACTCGGGATCTGAAAATTGGGGCGTCGCAAGGAACGTTAGTAGATTCAAATATACAAAAGTTGAATGCTTACCTTTCTTTTTGAATCATACTTTACATTTCCTACAGTTTTTCTAAAGATGCCCAAGTTTCTTATAGAGGTAGCACTTCCTTTGATTGCCACGCTCTTTCTTCTGAGTCATAGTAGTTGGTTCATTTTCACTTGATGAAGCCTTTCTTTTTTTTCCTTTTTCATGCTTCTTTTCTTGCTTTTTGGCCTCTTTGAGTTATGAGATTAACAGAGTGATTTCCTTGTTGTTTATGTCTTGCCTCCTCTTAAGCAACCATACTAACCATTTCATCGGCATTCCATTTATCTTTAATAGTATTATAACATATTTAGAACGGCCCATACTGAGGAGGTAAAGAGTTCAAAACCTCAACATTCATTTCTAAACTCTTCAATTTAGCCACAAAATTTGTCATTTCCAGAATATGTTCATTCATCCCTCGAGTCCCATTGTATGTCATTGTGGAAAATTTAGAAATTAATGTACCAGTGAATGATTTGTCAGCAGTATAGAAATGATTCTCCATATTTTTTATAAATTCTTTAGCAATTTTTGCCTAAGGAAATGAAGTCTTAATGTTGTTAGCAACTATCATTTGCACAAACATAATGCTAAGCCTGTTCAACCTATCCCAGTTATTACTTAAATTAATTTCACCCACACTGCTGGATTTAGTAATAACATGAGGTTTTTTAGTTTGAAGTGTCAAGTCCAAATCGAATACACCTAAATGAAACTAGACTTGTTCACAACAATTAGAAAAATTAATTCCATTAGAGGCCGGAACAAACGAAGCATGCGAGTGCAGTGAAACAGAAATATGGACGGCAATAAAATAAATACAACTTAATGCTTTGAATAATGAACACACATAAATAATAAGAATATAAGACGAATAAATACAATTATGATTTTGTCTTTGGACATAAATCACAATTTATTTAAATGTTCACTTATTTCAATTTCATAAACAATAATGATAGTCTCTTTTATATTTTTAATTAAGTAGGCATGTTACCTTTGGGAATCCAATACCAGCTCAATTACAAATTGCATTCAAACTTCCTTATTTCAATTTATTAATCACTTAATTCAGGAATATAGTCAGGCTTATAATAATATACATTTAGGTCTATTGTTTCAAGACTAAGAAATTGTCGTTTACAATCTCATTATCTCAATACAAAACACATAAATAATTACTTTATTGTTAGGTCACTTTGGTGACTTACAAACATTCTTAAGTTTTGAATTAGAAATGTACACAGTACAATTCCAAACATATAATCTATATACATTTAATAATTTAGGTGCCATGAAGAAACTTCCAGTTAAGGTAACTTATATATACATAAAACAAACGAAATAATGTGTATAAAATTAGGCATGTATAAATCAAAGACACCACAAAGTTATGTAATCTTTCCATATAAAAGTGAACCCAAATATTTATTTATATACCAAACAATGAAATTTGCTTCTACAATGAGAAACTTTAATCCTTTATAGCACATAACATATTAACCAATATTCACAATAAGTCAGTAACATAACCATGGGTATAGACCTTGAATTCAACAACATGTACAAAACTCTGCATGGTCTTATCGTCAATTATTTACTATGATTCATTAAATTGAATAGAACACTAAAAAAAGTATCATGGATATCCAAAGCAAAATCAGTGGCAGGCTTTTGAGAACATAAGAATTATTCATGCACAAACAAAATTATTAGTTTATTATCTTCTCCACTGACAATCCTTATCATCATATCGTGACATTATCACGTAACAATTGCAAAAGTACTCAATCGGTTTCAATTTATTGATGGCCGACATCACTCGTTGACCATTTTAGAAATGTTGGAACACAACTATAATATCCAATTATATATACAACGATTCTATAAATCTCACTCTGATACCACATGTTAAGAATTATGGAATTTACAATTTCTAACAGATCAATTCTAATTCGTTGTATATCATACTCATAATCATAATTTGTAAGCGAAAGTATACATTGATCCATTCGGGCTTGGTTTCGTAATCCTTAAATCTTAATGAAAATTGGTGTTTCTCTCCCTTAATCCCTTTCTTAATTTTATCAGACATTCATTGTGTTCTAACTTGTCTCTGACAAAATTATACGCATTCACTCATATCCATGATGGGAAAAGCGTGAGTTATATATAAGGCAGAGAGAGGACCGAATCTGAAACAACGGTTATGATTCTTTAAACATCAAAGAAAATGCATAATAAATTATTTAAACCTCTTAACCAATTTGGAGCTTTTGTTATTTAGTCCTTTCAAGAGTTTATAAATACTATAAAGTATAGTGGGAGTTGAAATTGTCATGTGGGCCACATAAAAATGTAATAAATATTTAACAATCTTTACCAACATTTGTTCACTCAATATATGTTTACGTTATAGGATGAAATGGGCCATGTAAATTCATTTTGCTGCTGATCAAAATAGAGTTCGTATCTTCCTATATTGATCTTGTGGCCCACCGAACTTCAAAGAAAAAAATTGCATAGGTTAATACTTGTGGTTTCTTTCCTAGAACGCTAACAAATACTAAATTTCACAGGATTTTATTCATGTAACAAAAACAGCAGGAAATAAATAATTAATAAGTAAAATTATGTTATACTCCTACTTCACATTGTAATTATGTGTACATTTTAGACTAAAACATATTGGTATTTTCTCATATCTATGCTACTTTTAGACTCCATTTATTTATAACCCCTCTCTGCTATCTCAGCTTCTTACCTTCTTATCCATTTCCTCATTTCTCACCTCTCTTAGCTCTCTCTGTCTTGATAGTGGTCTTGTCTTGTCTGTATGACAAGGTGGGTTTCGTCTTGTTCTTAGGTAACAAGGTTTGTTTCGTTTGCTTCCTTGCTTGGCCTTTCGTTTGATTCTGGTTAGATGGCATCGTCGAGTTCTTTGCCAAACACGATCACTAATGCATACGCGAATATATCTATTGATGATGAAGAGGAGAGTGGCCTCATTCTTGAGGCGGAGGCAGTGGCTAGGGCTCCAAATCTGGCACTCAAATGGTGTCTTGTTGGCCGTTTTCTTACCGACAAAGTCATTAACGTCACAGCGATGAAGAACTCTTTAGCATCATTGTGGCGCCCAGTCAAGGGGATATGCATCAAAGATCTTGGGCCAAATCTCTTCCTATTTCAGTTTTATCATCCTTTCGACATGGATCGAGTTATAAAGCAAGGACCTCGGTCCTTTAAACAGCATTTACTAATTGTGGGGAAAGTAGAAGATGGTTTGCAACCGGCTTCGGTTATGCTGTTTCATTCTGAAATCTGGGTCCAAGTTTTCGATCTGCCATGTGGTTTCATGTCCGAACAAGGTGGTAAAAACATAGGCGATTTTATAGGAAAGTTTGTAGAGTCTGATCCAAACAATTTCAATGGTCATTGGCGCCGTACACTACACCAGAAATGATCTTAAGAGACTGACTTTTTTTGGTCAGTCGCTTAAACGCTTCTTAAGCGACTAACATTACACTCCGTCGCTTAAACAAGCTTAAGCGACTACACTTAAGAGACTAACCTATGTTAGTCACTTAAGAGATCTTAAGCGACATAGATCCATATGTTAGTCGCTTAAAAGCATCCACCGACAGTTTTTAGAGAAGGTCAAAGGACTTTGACCAGACTGCTTAAGTGACTGACTTTGCGCATTGTCAGTCGCTTAAGAGCTTACTTAGGCGACTGACTATTCATTATCAGTCGCTTAAGTGTATTTTTTTTTAGTTAAGTGCAGAGCTTTTTTTCAGAATGCATTTTGGTTAGAAGATGCATTTTGGTCCGAGGAGAGGCGATTTTGGGCGATTTTAGGCGATTTTGAGGTGCAAATCACTATTTCCATCACCAAAGGCTTCTTACCTCATATTTGATCTCTAGGTTAGTATAATCTATCTTATTTATCTTAATTTGTTTCTAAATTTTGTATTCATAGCAGATAGTTTGAGCTAATTAGTGTTAAAAATGTAGTTTTAATGTTCAAAATCTAGTTTTAGTGTTAGTTTAAATATATATATATATCTATATATAATATTATGTATAATACTATATACATAATATTAACATTAATTATATACTATATACACTAATTATATATATATACTATATATGTATACATCAATTATGTATAATAATATATACTATATTAACACTAATTATATATATTCAATGTATAATAAATATTTTTATATATAATATATATTAGAAAATTATATGAAGATAGTATTAGTGTAAATATAGTATAAAAATATCATATTGTGCGTAAATATAGTATTAGTGTAAATATAGTATTTATATATATAATATTTATACATATAATATTGTGTGTAAATATAGTATTAGTGTAAATATATTATTATACATAATATTATATATAAAAATATATATTAGATAATTATATTAATATATAAAAGAAAAGTATATAATATAAATTCTTATAATAAATAATATATATATATATATATAATTATGTATATATTGTGTGTAAATATAGTATTAGTGTAAATATAGTATTAGTGTAAATATAGTATTTATATATAATATTGTGTGTAATAATAATAATAATAATAATAATAATAATAATAATCTTGTGTGTGAATATAGTATTCGTGTAAATATAGTATTATACATAATATTATATATAAAAAATATATATTAAAAAATTATATTAATATATAAAAGAAAAGTATATAATATAAATTTTTATAATAAATAATATATAGTATTTATATATAAAATGATGTGTGTAGTAGTAGTAGTAGTAGTAGTAGTAGTAGTAGTAGTAGTAGTAGTAGTAGTAGTAGTAATAATAATAATAATAATAATAATAATAATAATAATAATGTGTGTAAATATAGTATTATACATAATATTATATATAAAAATATATATTAGAAAATTATATTAATATATAAAAGAAAAGTATATAATATAAACTTTAATAATAAATAATATATATATATATAATTATGTACATATTGTGTGTAAATATAATATTTATATATATAATGTTGTGTGTAAATAATAGGAAACATGGATAAGAGTTGGATGCAGTGCTGTAGAGGTTCGGACCCTTTTATTATAGGGGTACTCAAATTCTTGGAATTTGTAGTACAAAATACTAATGAACCGACCGGATTGTACAAGTGTCCCTGCAAAAAGTGTCGCAACCATAATCGGCGGCTTAATGTGAATGAGATGTACAAGCACTTGACCAGTAATGGTATTATGGAAGATTATACTGTATGGGACCAACACGGTGAAGCTTCAAACATACCTTCGTTATGGGACCAAAGGGAGGTATATCTACGAAATTTGGCTTCTTCCAGTAGTAGTGCCGATCTTTCAATAAACCCCACTATGGAAATCCTGGGCGATGCTTTTCCATTTCGTGAATTTTATAATACAACTTTTGTTGATGGTGTAAATGACATTAATACTAGAGTTTATGTTGACCCTATTGCCAAAGCTGCGATGGAAAAATATAACAGGCTTTTAATAGAAGCACAGACTCCACTATACGAGGGTAGTAATGAGACTGTGTTAGGTTCTATTCTTAAATCGATGCAGATCAAACTAAAGCGTAGAATGTCAGACAAATGTTACGATGAATGGTCTCTGCACGCAAAAAATATATTACCTCCCGGAAATAAATACCCTGAATCATATGCACAAGTAAAAAAGACCCTGAAGAACATTGGTATGGGTTATGAGGTTATTCATGCATGCTACTATGCCTGCTTCTTGTTTTACAAAGAGGGTGCAAAGATGCAAGAATGTCCCATTTGTAAAGAGTCAAGATGGATACATTATGAGGATGGTAAACGGATTCCCAGGAAAACGGTTCGTTACTTCCCTTTGACACCGAGGTTACAGCGTCTATACATGTCTCCATACACTGCAAAGGAAATGCGGTGGCATGGGGAAAGGATTATAGATCCTGATTATCTCAGACACCCTGCAGATAGGGAAGCATGGCAAGATTTTGACAGGTCACATCCTGAATTTGCGTCCGACTTTAGAAATGTTCGCCTCGGTCTAGCAACTGACGGGTTCAGTCCTTTTGGAGCTACTGCTTTGTCCCACAGCACTTGGCCTATTGTTGTGATGCCTTACAATTTGCCTCCTTCAATGTGTATGAAGAAAGAATTTAATATACTAGTCATGTTAATATCCGGTCCCAAGTCTCCGGGAAAGTGTCTCAATGTGTTTATGAGACCACTGATCGATGAACTGAAGGTATTGTGGGATACGGGAGTTTGGACTTGGGATCGACATAAGAATGAGCCATTCTGGATGAAAGCAGCAGTGATGTGGACCATTAGCGACTTTCCAGGATTAGGGATGTTGGGAGGCATTCAGACTAAAGGGTACAAGGCATGTCCTATCTGTTTAGATGATATTGATGCAACCCATAGTAATTCCAGGATGTTATACCAGGGTGCACGAAGATGGTTATGTGAGGATCACCGTATGCGGACTGAAGCGAATAGGTTTAACGGGAAGGCCGAGTTTAGATCTGCCCCAAAAACTCGGTCTGCGAATGAAATTTTTGAAGCCACCATCTCTCATCAATACCCTGTGCTGAGTTTGCATCCGGGCTTTAGACAGATACAGGGTAAAAAGAAATTGTGTTGGACTCACGTTAGTATATTTTGGGAGTTGCCTTATTGGAAACAGTTGAGAATGAGACATGCCTTAGATGTCATGCACATTGAAAAAAATGTGTGCGATAATGTTTTCGGAACCGTTCTAGGTCTTGAAAAAAAGACTAAGGACGATGCAAAAGCGCGCGGGACTCTAGAAAAGATGGGGATACACAAAAGACTTTGGCTGAAAAAAGGGTCCTCGAGCAAAGCCTCGATTCCTCAGGCAGATTACACAGTGGACCCTGAGTATCGGAGCGATATATTTGAATGGATTGGTGCCGCTAAGTATCCAAGAGGTTATGCTGGAAGTTTGAAGAATAAGGTTAATGCATCTGATAAAAAGTTTTATGGATTAAAGACTCATGACTGCCATGTATTGCTTCAACGTCTTTTTCCAGTGGTTATCCGAGCATATTTGGTAGACTATGTCGTTGATCCACTAGTAGAGTTGTCTAGATTCTTTCAGATGTTATGTGCTCGAGAGTTGAAAAAATCGGTCGTCCGCCAAATGCAACAAGATATTGTTATGCTTCTCTGCAAACTAGAGAGGATTTTTCCTCCAGCTTTCTTTACCATCATGGTCCATCTCATGATTCACCTTCCCGAACAGGCCCTACTTACCGGTCCTATACATTTTACCTGGATGTTTCCTATAGAAAGGTAACTCAGAGCTACATTGTAATTTAACGATATTATATAATTGTCTATATTTGTACTAATTATGTAATTTTACAGGCAACTTGGGGACTATAAGAAGTTTGTAAGGAACACACGTTTTCCAGAAGGGTGTATTGCTGAGCAGTACATTATGCATGAGTGTGTGACATATATCAATTTATATTTGGGTGATCCTAACACCTCACAAGATGCAGTCATCCCCGATGCACCTCGATGGAACATCTCGGTTGTTTCCGACCTTGTGATGCCCAATGGTTTTGTTACAAATGTCGGGTTAAGTAGAGAAGAACTTGCAGTGGCACACTGGTGTGTGATGGAGCACTGTGATGAAGCGGAACCATTCATTGAAGGTCACCGAGATGAACTGAGAAGAAGAGCCCCATACATGACTGATGAAGACGATGAACAACGTATTCAGAACTTTCATCCACATTTTCAACGTTGGGTAAACAACAACTCTTAATTTACTTATATTTTTCTACATGAATATTACATTTCACTAATGTTCCATATTATGTTTCAGATGTCTTACCTGCAAAGTATCGATGATCCTCATTACAAACAAGAACTACACCTTTTGGCAGGCCGGCCTCAAAATTACACTATCTATTCACAGTGTGACGTAAACGGCATCAAATTTGTCACATGGCAACGAGACCAGAATCGAAAGACTCAAAATAGTGGAGTGATGGTAGTAGCGGATGACGTCCCATACTATGGGATTCTTGAGGCAGTTGTTGAGCTAAAGTATGCAGAAGGCATGCCGGTGGTGTTATTCAAGTGTAAATGGTACAACACTGACCCTGAAGATCCCGATAGCACAAAGTTAGATCATGGCCTTTTGTCAGTGAACACTTCGACCAGTTGGTATGAAGATAGACCATTTATTCTTGCCAAGACGGCAAGACAAGTGTTCTATGTAGATGATCCGTTGGCAGGTGCTGATTGGAAAGTCGTTAACGTGATGTCACACAGAGGTACGTATAGTGATAGCACACTTGCAAGGGATGAAACCTCCACTTCACAGTTTGAAGTACAAGAACCCTATCAAGAGCATCACACGACTTACATTCCTATCTCTGGTTTCACCATCGAACTTGGTGATCTACCACGAGTGGAAGTTTCCGATGATGATGATGATGATGATGACGACGGCGATGATGATGAGGACGATGCAGAAGGGTTTAACAATGACATCTTAAGCGATGGCGAGGACGACGACGATGATGATGATGATGATGATTGACATGTTCTGATTTGTAATTCCTTAAATCGATTTCACTATTACTCAAAAAAGAAAAAAAAACTTCTTCAGTATTTTTTTTTATCATTTTCCATCATTATTGTTAGTAATATTATTAAATAAATAAATAAATAATATTCATATTTAAAATTTATTAATCCATACCTATTGTAACCCACGTTTCTCTCTTTAAACATATTTATTCTTCATATACTTACATTCAAATCTATTTCTTCCTTTAGTTTAAAAATATAAAAAATATATATGTTTTTATTTAATATTTTACAAACTTAAATAGTTTATTTTATTTTATTTTAAAAAAATATATTACTTTTGTAAACCAATGTTACTACCAATTGTACCATATATTTACAATTAAAATTTAAACCATATTACTTTTATAAATCAGGGTTACTACTAATGGTGCCATCTGTTTATAATTAAAATTTTATAAATTTATAACGTCATTGTAACAATAATGTGATATTAATTTTTGAATATATTGGTGAGTGATATTACTACCAATTGTAACCATATTACTTTCTTAAAATATGTTTTGGATTGCACGCTATTTAGGTATTATGTATTTTTTGCTCAATCTAACTGTTAATTTTTTTTATGTCGCCGTGCCGTTCGGCACGGGAAATACCTAGTTAAATAAATAATCTTCTTCAGCATTTTTTATTTATTTTTATCATTGTTGTTACTATTATTATTAAATAAATAAATAAATAATCAATCCTTTTCAGCAATTTTTTTATTTTTTATTATTAGTAAATAAATAATTTTTTATTTTCACTTAAGTGACTGATATTGATCAACTCCAGTCGCTTAAATAATTCTTAAGCGACTAATTATATACATCAGTCGCTTAAGACTTTTTTGAAATAATCTTTTTCATAATTTTTTATTTTCACTTAAGTGACTGACACTGATCAACTCAGTCGCTTAAGAATTTTTAAAAAAATAATATTTTTTAATTTTTTTATTTTCACTTAAATGACTGAAATTGTTCAAATTTTGTCTCTTAAGTAGTTCTTGAACGACTGACTTTATATATCTGTCGCATAAGTAATTTTTTTTTTAGCCAAATATTTAGCGGGATTATTTCCCTCGCTTTACCAAAATTTCACCACAGCCAAGTCTAAAATTTCAAGTCTCATAATTTGTCTCCTCTCAAAACTCTCACTCTCATTCTCACATCTCAAAACCAACGCTCTCACTGTCGTCTTTCACTCTTACATCTCTACCCACTTGATCCTCTCTCGTAGCCACGGCACCATCTCCGATCCTCCACCACCACCACCATCGGCTCCATCTCAAAACCCTTACTCTCACTCTCGTTTCTCAATCTAACTTCTCTACGAACTCCTCAAGTGAGATCTCGTTTGTAGCTCTTTGTCTCGCCTCTCACACACGCACGGTATCTCACCACTAGCATCTTTCTCTTGCGCCGCTGATTCACCATCACCACCGGCTGTGCCTCTCAAGCCCTAACATAGTAACACGAGTAAGCCCTAAACTTCATTTTATTGATTTTATGTGGGTATTATACATGATTTAGAATTATATTGATTTTATGTGGTATTATATATGATTTGATATTATATTGATTTATTTATTAAAAGAAAAAGGGGAGAAATTAGGTTATGGGTATTAGACAGAGAGAGAAATGGGTGAAGAGGAAATATTGAAATCTGGTAGTTAAAAAGGGGAGAAATCAGGTTAGGTCTCTATCCGGGTCTAGGTCTGGCTCTTCGTTAACGAATGAGATAGTCCATGGATTTAATACTTTCAAGAATTGCTTATGATTGAAATAGTTCATTCAAATAGTTCCTTTTCATAGTGCTTGGTTTTCTTTGATTGAAATAACAGTAACATAGTCCATGGATTTAATACTTTCAAGAATTGCTTATGATATAGTATATTTGGGATTTTGGTCTTTGATTGAATTACATTCAACATTCAAAGGTAGGTAGTATATTTGGGATTTTGGTCTTTGATTGAATCTGATTCCTCTCTCTAGCTAATTAACTTAAAAGTGCATGTCTTGGTGCCATATAATTTTGCACCTAATTAACTCTATAATTTTTTTACAAAAGTATTGACTAGTACTCAAATTACCAATGGGGCTTAAACGTATACATTTGGGGGCTTAAACGTATACATACAAACTCTGACTTGCGTACAATGGATCCTAATTCACCCTACCCACTTTTAGTATACACTATACAATACTCTCTTTCATGGGGCCGGGGGTATTAATAATTGTAGCTCGTAATGAACATCTTAGCTTATTATTGATTATAGTAATAAACCCATATATAGAATGACTTAACAAGTGAGTCTTTTTCTTTATATGGTACCATCTTTAATTATATATATGGATCAATTTGAAGATAGAAAAGATAGTGAATCAGTTTAACAGTTTAACAGATTGATCTTTAATTATATGGATCAATCTTTTGTGGATTAATTAGCTTTAATAATGATTTAACAGATTGTTGAAAGAGTCCATTACTTGCTATATATCTAAGGAAAATTTTGTAAGGAATAATACTATCAATAACAACAATCAAGATGGATGCAATTCACAATCAAATTCATATATGTCAATATGTGTTGACATTACATTTAGTTATTTTCATTGTTCAGTGAAATGCAAATATGCAAATACAGAGAATGATGTTAAATTAGTTTATGTATCCTAATTCAGAGTTGTTAATTGACTTTGTTTAAGAAATATGGTAACTTATTAACGCAATTATGGTTAGGAACAATCTTATTTACCACAGTGCAATTTGGTATATTGATTAATTTTACTTTTTCAAAAAGAAAACATGAATCCTATTTGGATTATCTCGAAGGAAAGATGGACTCTTACAGATGGTATATATATATAGTAGGTTTTTTACTCGATCATGTGATAGATCAGTCACTCACTTGAAAAAAATCCAAAAGAGCTTTAAAATAAGGTCTGGTCATTTGGAAAAATCAATTTGTTTGCGTTTAAACAAGGGGCAATGGATGTGGGTGGTATACAGCTAGTGAACTGTATGTTTACTAGTTTTTAATAATAATAGATCGAGCCAAAGCAAAGAAAATAGCATAAACCAAATAAATAATTTCAATTCATCACATGCCCAATACCCACTTGAAAAAATTAGGCCTGATCTCTGCTCTCGAATATTTTTTAGAATGCAGTTCTTGTTAAAAAAAAAATTCTAAAAACTCACGGGCTCTCATTTTTGCTCACACGTACCGCATCAAGGTCACAAAAACAGTACCTGTAACTTAGAAATTGCAGATACTTTAGTACAATATTTAAGTTGCTCACACGTACCGCATCATGGGCTCTTTGTTTTTCATGCCCAATTCTTTTATTTAAGTTGGTCCAAATCATCTCGGAATAACTACAGCTAATTCAATTATTTGTGTACCATTTTGTGGGTATTCTTTAGTTGCTCCCCACTTCCTATATCTTCACTTGGTTTTTTATATATTTAGGCCAGACAAGAGAGACCCATTGAATTATTCTACCAGCCTATACTTTTTTTTTTTGGTCTTAAAATGAACCAGATAAAATTATAAAAGCAACACTAGAAGTTTAACAAAACCAATATAATCCCAGCAAAATAACAGAGTACTTGTGAAAGGAGAGCATAAAAACATGGAAGTTATAAATTGCAGTCAAAAGCTTAATCAAAGAGGCTGAAACCCATGTCATCATCAGACTCTTCAGCAGGCTCATCCTTCTTCTCTTCCTCCTTAGCCGTGGCAGCAGCAGGATCAGCACCAGATGCAGCAGCAGCAGCTGGGGCCATGACAGCTGCAAACTTAAAAATTTAAAAGATAAAAGTGTTATTGTTAAACAACTTTTAATTATGCTAAAGTGAATAATGCATTATATGTAATTTTCCATAATACTAAAACATGATATAGTGAAAGTATATTACATGGCCAAAGCATTTGTTATTTATTTATTTATTTATTTATTTATTTTTGTAATAATTATTTCTCTTTCTTGTTGTCATAGACAGTCAAGACAACAAGACCATAAGAGAAGGGCCTAATGCCCAGCTTGGCAAGCAGAGCTGCCTCAGAAGAATATTGAGGACCTGGAAGAACAGTCGTATCACCTCGCAAACCCTTGCGGATATTCTGCAACTAAGTTGATCCAACATTATCGGCAGCCGCAACAAGGATCTGATTGTACTCATCGAGAAGCTGGCAAAGCTTCTTGTCGTAAGCGATCTTCTTATTAGCCTTCGATGTTTTCACCGCCATTGCTAAAACTTGAACTTTGAAATACAAAAAATGATAGAGAGAGTAAAATCTATGAAATTTTTAAAACAAAGAGCCTAAAGATTTGAATTGAAGAGATTGATTACAAAACCGAGGGCCAAGACAAGAAGCTATTGGGCTTTGCCAAGGCGGACAGCGGCGGTCGCCGTCTCTTTAACCTCTCCTATTCTGATTTTAGGTTTTGTGTTTGAGAAGAAGGAGAAACCCTAATCGCTAGTTTGCTGTGTTCTACCAACCTATACTTCCTATACTTTTGGTTATTGCTCGTCTTATTCTTCGTTTCTAGGTACAATTAACACAAAGTTATTTTAATTCGGTGAGAACATTGGAGATGTTACGTAGAGATACAAAGCCCCAATAGTATATCAAAATTGGAATCTCTTAACTTACTCTCTAAAACTAGAAATGGAGTATTAATTAACGTATTTGACGGCACTTTTTTCTTTTAACCTTTGAATTTATATTATTTGATTGATTAACATATATATACAGTATGCATCACATGATTTATGTCCATATACATATATGATATTTTCTTTTGTGATATTAATTGTCATTCAAGATATTTAATTTAAATTTTTTATTTTTTCAGGATTTGACGATGCCTCCGAAGCCAAGTCGCAAATCCAAGAAACTGAGTCAAATCGAGGACAACAATGAGCTGCGATTGTCCTTGATGCAGCGCTCCGTACTACCGCCACAGCCTCTGCCACTCGTTCCATTGACAGACATGTCTCCACCACCACCACCACCACCAACATTTGAGATCCAGGACCTTCCGCTGAGGCCACCGACCCTGCCGCCGATACGGCCACCGACCCTGCCGCCGATACGGCCACCGGTCCTGCAGCCGGTACGGCCACCCGCCCTGCCGCCAATATGGCCAACACCTCTGCCACAGCATCTACCACCACCAGCAACGCCAGCACCGGTACATCCGTTGCTCGCAGCATTCGCTGCAAGGACTTGGATGTAAATGTTTCAGGTATAGGTTACAAATTTTTACAAGTAATTGCTTTATAATAAATGGTGATTATATTAACCTTATGTCATTTTGTATAGGCACGTCGGCCTCTAAGAAGAGGAGAGGTCCTGTGATCGGTGCTAAGACCCAGCAAATGGTCAGGGTCGGCGGGAAGATAGTTGTAGAGTACTCCGATGAGCATAGGGGGCCGGCGATTGAGGCGATTCACAGCCTCATTTCACGTGATATAGGCAGCTGCGTGCGAGATAGAGTTCCTATGCTAGTCGAGACATATGCGGAGCTACCCAACGTCCATAAACAGATCGTGTACGATTACCTCTCGGTAAGCGCGACTAAACGACTTTCACTGTTCATTTACGACTTAATTTTGCCCATTCATTTACATTTTACATTTTAGTTTTTCAATGTAGGTCTTTAGTGCGTAAAGCATCCTTCTAAGCTTCGGTCAACTTTGACCGTTGATAGAAATTTTTCTTAATTGTTTTTCATACGCGCGTTTGAAATATACAAAATTGATTTGGTAAAGTGGATAGTTGAATATACACCTATATACTTAGGTTTTGCCAGCTTGTTGAAAATATTCAAAAAAATAAATAAAGGAGGAATAAACTTATAAACATAAAACATAAAGAAAAACACTATACTTGCATTTCTAAATGCTTTTTAGTATTGATGATAGTAAATAGATACTTCATGTCAAACTAAGGTTCTTACTTTCTTTTCCAAAATGTAATAAATGAAGAGCTTATTTCTTTAATCCCAATTTGAGATTAAGGGAGTATATGTTTTTTTATTGTCTTTCTAATTATTTATGTTATTTAAATTTTCACTTGCGTGCTCATGAGAACAATTACAATTGCAATTTTTTGTAGGTCAACTATATCATCCCTCTTGATGATAACCGACTATTCGACTTCATTCAAGATGCTGCCGCAGAGCGTTACAAGCAATGGAAAAGCGACTGCAAGCGGCATTTCAAGACCTATGGGCCGGATCTCCCTCTTGAGTTCCTTCATCGGCCAGAGCAATGGCAGTACTTGTTGCAACACTTTCAAGACCCCGCTTTTGTGGTAATGTCCGATTGTATCTATTTAAAAAATGAATTTTATTTTTTTATTGAGCTTAAGCATGTTTTAAATGTTATTATGTGTCAATGTTAGCATGTGCTTTTTCCTTTCTTTCCACTCTTGCTGCCAACATACTTAGACACATTCATGCTTTCTATATATATATTTTTCTTTTCTCCTTGTTTTATATGCCATTGGATTAAATAAATCTTGGCCCTTTATTTTAGACACTTATATATATTTGTTTCCCCTCTTTTTGAGCAGCGACACAGCCGCACAACACACACAAATTTTCTTTCTTCTCTACGAGCACTAGTTTCTTCTCTCTCTCTCTCACTTTTTGTATATCTCTCTAGAAGAGTTTAAAGAACACAAGTTCTTCTTAATTTATAATGTTTAGATTCTAGAGATGAGTGTATAGTATGATTTGAAGATCCTTTTCTTACCTTGAGAGATTGTTTTGGGCGAATCTTTGTTCAAACGTTGTTTTTAATATTTTTACTCAAGCTAGTTTTTACTATGAAATATACTAGTATAGGAGAGTATTAGGTGTTTGTTCCCTTAATTATCTTGGGTTACATCATGTTAATGTGCCAATATTAATTTTTATTTTAAGTATATATGAACTTTAACCCAAGTGCATATGCCCCTGGGGAAATCCATGACCCTTGGAACACCTCAAATCCCCAAGGTTTACGTTTAGACTCTCCAGTTCACACTTACTGGACAAACCATTTACCTGATGCTCTCTTTATCAAGTCTTATTGGAAGGTTAATCAAATATCTATCTCACTATATCCTTTTGGTTATTTTTGCTGCTGTGTGGATATTAATATGTTTTTAGAAGATTTTTCGTCTCTATTTCTCTAATTAGTGTGTAGTTAATTCTTTGCATGTCTGGTACTATCTCTCTTGAACTATTCTTGCTATTCTTTTTATTCTTAAAATATGTTATATCTTGGTTCGAATTTGCTATCATTCTTGATTAGTTAGTATTGAGTATATTCAGAAAATCCATTTATATAAAATCTGTTGGCAGCTTTGTGTTCTTGATAATCTGTTTTGATTTTAGAAAATCAGTTTGCTCACTTGATTAAAATCTGTTTTGAGATAGAATTGGTGTTTTGTGTGCTTGATTTTAGTGTTAATTGAATCTAGATATACTTGGTTATAAGCTGTCAATTTGCTATTAAAATCTGCTGCATTGGTTTTAATTTATGCTGCGAAATATTGTAAATAAAATCTGTTCTGAGTTGTTCTTATTGTTGCTATATAAATCTGTTTTTAAACTGCTTTCTATTGCTGCAGAAAACTGATTTTTTATAGTGTTATTGCTGCGAATCTGATTTGTATTATAGCTGCGAATTTATTGCTTTCATTGCTATTTTTGCTAAGAGGTTATTGCTGTTTTTGTTGATTGTTGCTGCGAAATAGCTGATTTTTTGAGTGCTGTGTATTAATTAAGTGTTGTTCTTCTGCTGTTGCTGAGTTTTAGAGCTGCAAAAAAGTCCACATAAACCTATTTTTGTTGCTGCGAAAATAGTCCATGTAAACTACTATTTGCTATCTTTTGAAAGCTGTTTTTTGTGTGAAAAATTGGTTATATATATGCTGTTTTTTGTGTGAATAAGTGTTTCATAAAATTCTAATTTATCAATTTTTGAATTATCTATTGTGGGAATTTCATATTTGTTTATAAATGGTTAAATCTCTTGTAGGCCTTATGTGATAAAATGAAGAGAATTAGGCAGTCGGTAAAGAAAAAAGATCATTGTTCTGGGACAACTCCATTTTTCTTTAGGGCAAAAAAACACAAGCTCAACGGAGCACCCGCACCTCACGTTGAGGCTTATGCGGAAGCATATCAGAAGAACAACCCTCAAATAATAGTAAGATTATCTTTCTATCTATGATAATGATACAACTTTCATTTAATAATAGAGTTATTGGATTAATTATTATTGAATTATTATTTGCAGGAGAAAATGAGAGCTAAGGTTACGGCTCTTGTAGAAGAACAAAGAGCCGAACACCCCTTGCTCGAGGAAGGAGCGGACGAACCGGTGATTGCTCTCCCACTTGCATCACAAGTGAGTGTTATTGAGGGAGAGATTGGTGCAACGAGAGGGACGACGATTTCTGGCTTGGGACGATCAGGCCGAAAGTTGCCTAAGGAAAGAGGTGGAGCACGGGTGTCTCCTTCTCAGTCGATCTTAGTGGAGGAACTTAAGTCTCAAAAGGAGGAACTCAAGGAAGCGAAAGAACGAATTTGCCAACTTGAGGGACAATTCGCAGAATTTCATGACGTGATGAGGCAGCTTAGGGAGACTCGTGAGGCAGCGACTGGTTCGAATACCAGTCAGAGATAATTTGTACTTTCATAACTTTTTTTTTTATTAAACTTGTATTTTTTGTGAATAAGTTTTTAATGTTATAAGTGAACTATAAACTCGAATTTATGTTGACTTTTTGTAAGAACACTTATTTTGGCTATGCATTGGTTTGAATTGCAAGTTTAGATGTGCATTGGTTTGAATTCCAAGTTTAGATGTGCATTGGTTTGAATTGCAGGTGTGAATTAATTTAATTACAGGTTTGCTAAACCTGTAGGATACTAGAACTGTAAAGTGATGAGGAATGTTACATTTTCACTTAAGCGACTGATATATGAATTGTTAGTCGCATAAGCTGGCCACTTAAGCGACTAACAATTGCTATGTCAGTCGCTTAAGTGGACACTTAAGTGACTGACAATTAATGTCAGTCGCTTAAGATGGACACTTAAGTGACTGACAATTCCAATGTCAGTCGCTTAAATAGCTTAGCTTAAGAGACCGATAAAGCACTGTTAGTCGCTTAAGCTGGTCCAGCTTAAGAGACTGAGAAAGGCATTATTCGTCGCTTAAGATGTCACAGCTTAAGAGACAGACAAAGGCATTGTTAGTCGCTTAAGCTGTCCCATCTTAAGAGACTGACAATCCCATTGTTAGTCGCTTAAGAAATACCAGCTTAAGTGACTAAACTATTTCTTTTAGTCGCTTCAGCCTTAAGCGACAGAGTTTTGAGTCTGTGGCTTAAGAGTCACTTAAGCGACTGACCCAAATTTCTCAGTCGCTTAAGAACTACAGCCACTTGGATTATGCGACTATACTTAAGCGACTGATTGTTAGTCGCTTAAGACTTAAGAGACGGAGAAGAGGTCTTAAGCGACTGTAAAAGTCAGTCTCTTAAGACCTGTTTTCAGGTAGTGGTATATGAGGATTCGTGTCTTGCTCGATGTTCGCAAACCGCTTAAGCGACGTATGAAAATCAAAAAGGAAGGGGGGGACTGGAGCTGGATTTCGTTTAAGTATGAAAGAATTACCACTTTTTGTTTCTACTGTGGAATTCTCGAGCATTCTGAATTCTTTTGCGAAAAATTCCTTGATCAAGCAGACAAGGCGGCCCCTAAACCTTATGGTTTATTTATGAAAGCTCTAAACAGGAGGCCACAAAATAACGCCGGGGAAAAATGGCTCCGATATGATTCGCCGGTGATGGAAACGTCTGGTGGTACCAACGCCGAGAATTGTATGGTGGTGGATAGCATTAAGCCTACGATTGAGGCGCAAATTCAGGAGTCGAATAGTAGTGGGGTTCGCTTAAGTTCTGGTACGTGCATGAATGGCGTGGACGGGGGAGGTAATGGGGGGATACGGAATACAACTGGGCAAGTAAATAAGGATAGTCCAAGCAAGTCAACGACTAATTGTGACCAGTTGGATGGAGTTATTGTAATTGACCAAAGAAGAAGCATAAATGATGGGGCAGTTGAGGATTTTATGGTTACTGGGCTTGAGAGAGAGAGAGAGGTCTACGAATTGGGCCAAGTCAGTTCAAAAAACTTGTTAGCGGCGGGACCTGTTGCTCAGGCCCACCGAGACCAATGAGTACCTTAAGTTGGAACTGTCGTGGGCTAAGCAACCCACGCACAGTTCAAGAGCTGGTGGACCTTGTGTCCATGACAAAGCCAAGTTTTATTTTTCTTATGGAGGTAAAGGTGGGCCGGGCCCAAGTAGAAAAGATTAAAACAAGATTGGGTTTTGAGGGTTTGTTTTTTATGGACCGGGCAGGAATAGGTGATGGTGTGTGTCTTATGTGGAGAAATATGACTATAGCTTCACTTATTAGCTTTTCTCAAAATCATATAGACATCATTGTGCAAATTGAAGGTATGGAGCGGTGGAGGCTTACTGGGTTTTATGGGATGCCAGAAAGAAATCATCGTCGGGATTCTTGGTCGCTTCTTCGATCTCTAAAGTGTAAATCGCAGCTCCCATGGTGTATCATAGGAGATCTTAATGATCTTCTCCTTCAGAGCGGGAAGCGAGGTAACACCCCCCATCCTAACTATTTACTTAATGGGTTTCGGCAAGCTGTGGAATCCTGTAATTTGCTTGATATAGGGATGCAAGGATATCCATTTACGTGGGAGCGTGGGCGTGGTATGGGTAACCGGGTGGAGGAACGACTCGACAGAGTTTTGGCTACCGGTGATTGGATAACTTATTTTAGTAATACAGTGGTCTGTAATATACTTACCGTTGCATCAGATCATTTGGCACTTTTTCTTGAATTTGTGGTGAACTCCCTAGTTCGTAAACATCGATTCAGATTTGAAAATTTGTGGCTCCGGGAGGAGGAGTGCAGGGAGGTTGTAACCAAGCTCTGGCTTGATTCACAGGGTGGGTGTATCCAGTCGCGTATCAAAGCTTGTGGAGAGGGGTTACACGAGTGGGGTAACGGAATTCGTATGATATTTAAGAATAAGATAAGGAGCTGTTGAGGTAGTATTCGCAGGTTGAAGCTCCTACACTCCGCCACAGCAACAGAGCAGCTTATCGAAGAGCAGAAGAAGTTGGGAATTTTATTGAATCAACAAGAGATCTATTGGAAGCAGCGAGCAAAGCAGTTCTGGCTCCGTGAGGGAGATACAAATACGAGGTATTTTCATCATTATGCGTCTCTTCGTAGAAAGCGTAATTCTATCTTAAAACTCAGGGATGATACAAATCAGTGGAAATGTTGGGATAGTGGCTTGGAACAGGTCAAACTTAATTACTTCCAAGATCTTTTCAAGTTGAGAGGTAGCAAGCAGGATGCTACTCTGAGGCATGTTCAGCGTCGAGTCTCAGCTGCTCAAAATGAAACTTTACTTTCCCCCTTTGAAGCTTGGGAAATTAAGAAGGCAGTTTTTTATATGTACCCGGATAAAGCACTCGGGCCTGACAGTATGAATCCATCTTTCTTCCAACACTTTTTGAATATTACAGGCTCCCATGTTACTGAATCTTGCCTCGACTATTTAAACAACTGTTACTTCCCGAATGACTTCAATAAAACTACAATTGTTCTCATTCCAAAGGTGAAAAAGCCTGAGCGTATGTCAGAATTAAGGCCGATTTCACTATGCAATGTTATTTACAAGGTAGTGGCTAAAGTGATTGCCAATTGGCTGAAGCTCGTACTACCGACTGTTATCTCCGATACTCAGAGTGCGTTTGTGCCGAACCGGTTGATATCGGATAACATCATGGTGGCCTTTGAGGTTGGTCACTACTTGAAGAGGAAACGTCAGGGGAATGTTGGGTATGCGGCTCTAAAGCTTGACATGTCAAAGGCATATGATAGGTTGGAATGGGACTTCCTTCGGGCAATGATGTTACAGCTGGGGTTTGATGAGAGATGGGTTAAGTTGATTATGCTGTGTGTGATCACGGTGGAGTATATGGTTATTCAGGATGGTCATGATATTGGCCCGACTGTTCCTCAAAGAGGTCTGAGGCAGGGCGATCCGCTTAGCCCATATTTGTTCATTCTACGTGCAAAAGGACTCTCTAATTTACTCCACGGGTATTCTGCTCAGGGTCTTATTCATGGGTGTCGTGTCGCTAGAACGGCTCCGGAGGTTTCTCACTTATTTTTTGCTGATGATAGCTACATTTTCTTTCGTGCCAGAGGAAGAAAGCGCTATGGTTAAACAAGCCTTAAAAATTTTTGAAAACGCTTCGGGGCAGATGATCAATTATCAAAAATCGTCTATCTTGTTTAGTGCTAATGCTAGTGCAAGTTGCCGTCAGTCTATCTGTAATTCTCTGGGTGTGCCCAAAACGATGAACCAAGGAAAATATTTGGGTTTACCTTTGCTTATAGGTAAGAATAAAACTCAAATTTTTTCTTTTGTTAAAGACAAAGCTTGGTCTAGGATGCAAGGCTAGAGGAAAAAAATGTTCTCTTGTGCAGGTAAAGAGATCCTCCTTAAAACTGTGGTTCAAGCTATTCCTTCTTTTGTCATGAGCGTGTTCGTTATTCCTAAAATGTTATGTGAAGAACTAGAGCGTATGATGAACTCGTTTTGGTGGGGTACAAAGGAGCACGGGAAACGAGGAATTCATTGGATGTCATGGGATAAGCAAAGTGTTCCTAAATGTTATGGCGGGCTCGGTTTTAGGAAATTACACTAATTTAATATCGCTATGGTTGCTAAGCAGGGTTGGCGTATGCTGTCAACACTAGACTCACTCGTGGCTCATGTTTATAAGGCTCGTTATTTCCCCAATGGATCTTTTCTTGATGCAAAGTTAGGCCCAAATCCAAGTTATACTTGGAGCAACGTTTTTTCTACCCAGCAACTCATCCGTAGTAAGGCCAGATGTCGTGTGGGCAATGGGGACACTATTAGAGTTTTTCATGACCCGTGGTTGCCAGACCCTATCAACCCGTATGTTACTACTTCTACGAGTCCAAGCATCATTGATAGTAGGGTGAGCTCTCTAAAAATAGGTCTCTACGGTAATTGGGATATTGATTTACTTCATGACATTTTCTCTACTAGAGATTTGATCCTCATCTCTTCAATTCCGCTTAGTTAGGTTGACAGTTCGGATGGGTGGTTTTGGCTTGGTTCATTGAATGTTGAATATTCGGTTAAAGCAGGATATAAAGCTCTAATGGGTTCGCGTTCCTCTCCTCTGGTTCCCAACAGCCAGGTCAATTGGAAGCACCTTTGGAAACTGAAGGTCCCTGCTAAGGTCCGTAATTTTATTTGGCGAGTATGTTCTAAGTGTTTACCCACAAGGTTAGCCTTGCTTTCTAGACACGTGGACGTGCCTCTCACTTGCCCGGTTTGTAATTTGGAGCCCGAGTCTGACTATCACGCTTTAATTGCTTGTCCTAAGGCGAAGAAGGTATGGCCTTTAACTTCAATTGGTGATTTGAGTGCCTTGTTTGGTAATATTGTTGATTGATGGTCGTTTGTTTGTAATCGGCCTGAGGTAGAGAATATTAAACTTGCTGCTATGATTTTGTGAGCATTGTGGAATGGTCGGAATAGTGCTGTATGGAATGATAAAAATGTGCCCGGAGTTAACATTTTGAGCATTGCTTTGAGTGTGTTATCTCAGTGGGAGGCCATCTAGATTACCCAAACACCTTCGGCTAATGGTGGGGGTATTGAGGGCTCGATCAAATGGGGGAAACCTGCTGCTAATCATTTCAAATGCAATATTGATGCTGCTACCTTTCAGGCGAGGAATAAGGTCGGTTTTGGCTGTTTAATAAGGGACGAACTCAGCTTTGTGGTGGGAGCAAAGGCTGGAGCTATTCATGCTATGTGTGATCCCCTGCTGGGGGAAGCATTGAGCTACCGTGCAGCCCTCAGCCGTATTAAAGAGCTAGGCTTGCAGAATATGATTGTTGAATCCGATGCGCTGGTGCTTATTCGTGCCCTTAGAGGAGACTCGTGTGATTTATCTTATGTGGGTCAAGTTGTTAAAGATTGTACAGTCCTGGCCAAGGACTTAGTGAATTGTTCTTTCAATTTCGTTCGTCGCTCAGCAAATCAGGCAGCTTATTCCTTAGCAAGGGAGGCTGATTCTTTGTCTAGCACAAGGTGTTGGGAGTCTGTTCCTCCACCTTTTTTATGGGATATTTTGGCTGTTGATTTAATATAAGTCCTTTTTCTTGTCAAAAAAAAATGCTACTTTTAGACTCCATTTAGTCCTGGATAAAATATTTTTCTCCGATAACTGTGAGTTTATCCCCTACAACCAAACGGGTGCAAACCTAAACTTGTTCTAGAAATTCTACTAGCACTTAATAAATTCGGATTTAAAATTACTGCTGTCGATCTAGACCGAAAGAGAGCTTCTAGGGTGTTATTTCATTAGTTGTTGAATTATGAACAAAATTTTATTTCAGTTCTATCAAAACAATGAAAAATGCAATTCAAAAAGATTTGGATATGTGATTCAAACTCATGATCTTATCATTATCGATCAATAACAATCTTAACCACTAAATCAGCAATGTATTTATGTTTAAACTTGCATATAATTACTAATAACGCGTGCACACATATCTGTGTGCTACATGTCTAGTGTCTTGTAAAGCGATCACTAATTTAAATCACAAAATAGAAGTGTAGCTATCTTTGAAATGCCTATTTAAAATATATATTTTTAAAAAGGTCACTGCAAAGTGGTGACAAAAGTTTTTACTAAATCACGAGATATAAGATCCACAAGTCAATATAAGAACAAGAAGTCCCAATTCTTCGGGCAACAAAAATCAAAATCAAAATAAGCTTTTAATTATGGTAATATATTTTTTTTTCATAATGTAAGTTTAACAAATTTCTTACCACGTAATAAACTACTAATCATCTTTTTGTTAATTATTATCTTATTATAGTTAAATGCAAATGAGTAAGGTAATATGTTGAACAAAAAAATTACAATTCTAAACCTAAATTAATTTCGTAGGTGAACACGGGGAAGCTCTTCATTTCAACAAATGGTGGTACTCTTAAGCTTACTATGCTGCTTATTTTAAATATAATATGCCTTCTATATTTATAATCACTAGGCTAATTAACTTGTATATGAGACATGTGTGAGACTTGGATAAATATATATAATTTGAGCCAAAATATATAATTAAAATTATAAGTGATTTGGTGGGTCGGTATATATTTAACTTGTAAAACATTATATTGCACACAAATTAATTTTTTTATTAAAAAAGAAGATTATGGCTTAAATAGGCAATTCAAAAGTTAATTAGCCACAACTTCAATAGCGATTAAAATCAACTAGTTGTAACTCGTGTCAAATGTATTATTCACTATTAAGAAAATATCTTACAATCTCAAGCATACAAATTTCTATTTTTTATATTACATTTTTTAAATTCAAAAATCACCACCCTTTTTTGTATAGGTAATATGACAATTAGTTTGCCAGCCAACTTTAATTTATTAGATGTAATGCTTAAAATTCTTTGTTTCATCTGGACATTTTCATATACATATATATATATATATATATGTATGTATGTATGTATGTATGTATGTATGTATATACTATCCCCCAACTTTTTGTTGATAATTTTTTATTGATTTTAGGTAATTTATTCCTATTCACCAAAAGATTCATCCGAATCAGGTTGTTTCCTTGGCTTTTAGTGTTGAAGCATAATACAAGCACTCATATCACAATTAAAGAAATATTTATAAGAAGAGAAAATTTGAAAATGAATTAGAATAACATAGAGTAGTTTATGTTAAGATTTATAAATCTAATATCGGGAAATCATATCCTCACAAAGCAATATATAACCTAAAGGGGCTACTTCACCCATTATCAATACTTTAGTTATATTATAAATTATTGTAAAATTATACGAAAAGCATGGAAATTAAAGTCAGCTTTTGTTTTGAAGCAAATCAATTTGAACTTTTAATTCATATGTATACTTAGAAGTAGATATTTTAAAATGCACAAAAAATATTGTTAAAATAATAAAGAAAAAATATATATAAACCAATTGCAATCGCAAAATGAAGTTTAATCATATTTTTGAAATGCCTATTTTACCATTATAAAACAAAATCCATAAAAACATTGTTTATTGTATAAAAGGCATTGCAATTTCATCCACACAATTTTTTTTTCCTTTCTTTTATAAATTCTTCAAGAATTTAAAAATCATCGCCCCTTATTTTATATATATATATATATATATTTATATTTATATGCAGATTTCAACATGTATGATCTCCTAACTTTCTATTTATTTCCATTTCAATTTATTCTCTAAGGGTATGATTGAATTCAAAATCGGAATATGATTAAAAACACATGACTAATTTTGACGAGGGTTGGAAAATGTGAAAGTGATTTCATGAGCTATTCTATTACTTTTTTGATTTTCCATAAAATCTAATTCTTCGAACTATGATAAATAAGAAATATATTGCATGATGCTAAACATATTCCTACCTCTTAAAAATGTAGTAATTTCTTTCATATGTATATTTATACAACAATTGTTAATTTCACCTCATTTAGATACAAAACAAAACACACCATCTAATTTCTTAAGCAATTCTAATTTCCAAAAAAAAATTCCACAAATCTCAATCTAATAATATAGTTGTGCCACTTAAATAACTTATATGTGGAGAAAATCACAAGGTTTAACTTGTTTGGAATTTTGCTTAGTATGTAAAATCAAATTAATTATCCGGCCTTTCAATTGGTCTTCCATGATTAATGTGAAGTGAGGATAGCATGAACAAAGTAAAATGATTTCTATAGTTTTAAAAGTCTTTGTAAGTTGTCAATTTCTAGAATATCCAACCGCTTTGTTTGAGTACTTGGTCTCGTTTGTCGAGCCTCTCTTGGGATTGTACTGGCCCACATGTATGCATGTGATGGTACATTTTATTTATTTAACTACGCCTAATTATTTTGAGTCCCTTCACACGCCCTATTTAATATGTACAAAAGCTTTCATCTTTTTTTATAAATAAGTTGTTTAACCTACACACTTGGGGCACACTATACCTACATTTTAATCTGCAAATTTGTACAATTATGATCTCCTAACTTTTTGTTTGTTACAAAAATGCTACACACAACCATAAAGAGAGAGAGAGAGAGAGTACGACTGCTTGACACTCCTCCAACTAATGACTCCACTTGTTAGAGTAAACACATAACCTAAATTTGACTTTCTGGAATCCTAACATTTTACTAAAAATTTTGGTCTGTGTACCCATAGGTACGAATGTTTGCCTGGTAAACCAATATAAAATCTCGAGTCCTTTTAAGGTACTTAAGTATATGTTTTACCGCAGTTCAATGTTCTTTTCCTGGATTAGACTGATATCTGCTAACCATATCAACAGTAAAGCAATTGTCTGGTCTAGTACACAATATAGCATACATGAGGCTTCTTATTGCCAAAGCATAAGGAACTGCCATCATCATCTCTATCTCATCATGTGTCTTATGACACTGTTCTTGGATAGAGTGATTCCGTTCCTAAAAGGGAGAAACCCTTTTTTGGAATCATATATATTAAATTTGGCAAGAATTGTATCGATATAAGTATCTTGCGATAAGCCCAACATCCTATTTTTTCGATCTCGTATAAGCTTAATACCAAGTATGTGACTGACTTTTTTCAAGTCCTTCATATCGAGATGACTTGATAACCATACCCTCACTGAAGATAATATTCACATATCGCTTCTAATAAGTAAGATATTATCCACATACAATACCTAGAATACCATCGCACTTCCGTTGCGCCTTTTGTACACACAAGACTCATCCGAATATTGATCAAAACCAAAAGATTTGATTGCATGGTCAAAACAGATGTTCCAAGATCTAGACAATTGCTTAAGCCCATAAATGGGCTTCTTGAGCTTGCACAACATGTTCTCTTGGCCATTTACTATGAATCCTTCTAGTTGCATCATATAAATGCTTTTATCAAGACTTCCATTAAGGAAATTTGTCTTGACATCCACTTACCAAATCTCGTAATCAAGATGAGCAGCAATGGATAAGAGAATCCGAATAGACTTTGGCATGGCTACCGGCGAAAAGGTTTCATCATAATCGATCCCCTTCTTTCTGAGTGAACCCTTTTAGCAACAAGCTTTGATTTAAGCCCATTTAATCCTCTCTATCTCTTATATAACCACTTGCATCCGATAGGTTTTATCCCTTCGGGTGGTTTTACAAGATCCCAGACTTTATTAGAGTACATGGACTCCATTTTAGATTTCATAACCCTTTACCATTTTCTGTATCTTTATCTTGTAGTACTTCATTGTAGTTAAAAATGGTTCGTTTCTTATTCATCAGGGACCTTGTCATAAGACTCCCCCAAGAACATAAAACGACCAGGTTGACGAACAACCCTCCCACTACGATGAGGCACTACTTGTGTTTGTGTACATTGTGCAAATATTGAACATACTAACTCACTATCCACACGTTGTGCTGGTTCAAGAACCTACGTATTAGTAATTTGTTCAAGATGTGCATAAGTATCGGCAATCCTCCCACTACGACAAGGTAATAGAATATCGATTCCCATTTACTGTGGTATTTCCTCTTGTACTAAAGGTATCGACGAATTGTGCCATGTTTTTCTCTCCTCTCATTTCCACTACAACAACACTACTCCTGGGCTTATGGTCTATGATATAATCCTCTTATAAGAATCTGACATTGATAATAATAACATTATATTCTTGAGGATTATTAAATAAACCACGCTTGGTTCTTTTTGGATATGCAACAAAGAAACACATTTTTGTTCTTGATTCCAGCTTATCCATATTACCTTTAAACAAATGTGCTGGACTACCCCATACCCGAATATGCCGCAGACTAGGCTTACGCCCAGCCGTAATTCTATGGGTATAGTAGGTACTGACTTTGATGGTACCAAGTTCAAAATATATGCAGCTATTTCTAAAGCATATCCCCAAAAAGAATCAAGTAGGTCTGAATAACTTATCATAGATCTTACCATTTCTATAAGAGTCTTATTCATTCTTTCTGCTACACCATCATGCTGTGGCATCCCCAACGCAAACAACTGGGATGTAATCCCATTCTCTAACAAGTATTCTTTGAACTCTCCTGAGAGGTATTCACCACCACGATCTGATCATAGTGATTTTGATACATTTTTCTAAACGCTTCTCCATTTCTGCCTTGAATTCTTTGAATTTTCAAAGACTTCAAACTTACGTCGCATTAAGTAAATGTACCTATACTTTAAATAATCATCTACAAATGTGATGAAATACTCAAAGCCTCCTTTAGTCTGGACATTCATGTGACCATACAAATCAGAGTGAACCAGTTTTAACTGTTCTTTAGCGCTATAGCCTTTTGCCGAGAATGGTCTCTTAGTCATTTTACCTTTTAAATAGGATTCACAAACTGGAAGTGCCTCCACTTCCAATGAACCTAATAGTCCATTTTTGACTAGTTTTTGAATTTTTTTAGATTAATATGACCAAGGTATAAGTGCCAAAAATACATTAGGTTCATTTTGAAGGTTCCTTTATCTTAATTGGTAAACTATTAATGCTATTCAATTCACTCAGTTGTAGTACTGACAAGTAAGGATTATTAATGTAAAGATCAATCACTAATGTACCAGAACAAACAAAATATTTATTTTTTCTAATGATAACTGATTTATCATTAAAATAAACAAAATATTTGTCCTCAACCAATCTAGAAATCTAAATTAAATTCCTTCTAATGGAAGATGCATATAGACATTCCTTAATCATTAATATCCTATTCTGATTAGACTAAAGATAAATATCTTCTACTACAACTGTTGCCACATTCATAGCTGCCCATATGTAAATTTTCTCTAATTTTAAGTTGTCTGGTTTCATGACACCCCTGCAAAGTATTGCAAACATGATTAGTGGCTCCCGAATCTACTCACTAGGTACTGGTAGATCGGATCATTTAACTAGATACAACAAAAAATAGATGAAATTTACATATGTTGTTATAACGATTTAGGAAACTGGGACAATCTTTCTTCAAATGCACTTTCTACTGACAGTGAAAATACTGGCCCATAGGCTTTTTCACTCCTCCTAGAGGTTCAGCGACTGTTGCACGCACTGCTCCTTGTTGGACTGCAGCTTATGCATTCTTCTTCTTCCTTTCTTGCTTTTGGGCATAGAAGTTGAATCTTTCTTAGCCACTAGAGTACTAGCCAGCTTACCAAGGAATTCCTCAGCTTCTTGGAATTCTTTAAGAAGTTCCAACAATGAATAAAGCTTATTCATGTTGTAATTCTATCGGAATCCCTTAAATAAGTCCAGCAGCGACTGGAGAACAATATCGACCTGAGTTTCCCCATCGATTTCAGCTCCAAAGATCTCTTAGTTCATTCAGAAGACCGATCATCTTCAAAACAAGATCCTTAACTCGGGTTCCTTCAGCAATAGTCATGTTCATGAGGTCTTTCATCAAAACCTACCTTGCGGCATGATCCTGATCCCAAAAATATCGTTGACGTTCAGCATTATGTCGTAGGCGGTGTCAAAAGACTAATGCTAATGTTGTAACACATTTGACAAAAATGCCAGAATGTAAAACCACGCCATCTCATCAGCCTTTTTCCACCTCCAGCAAGCTTGGGTTTCCTCATCGATCTCCCCCTTAACAGGTTCTGCTAGACAAGACTCAATGAGCACAAACTTGTACTCTTTAACAGTAAGCACAATGTTTAAGTTCATTTTTTCAGTCAATATAATTAGGTCCAATCAATTTGTTTTAGTTGAGAATAATTAAAAGTGGATTGAAAAAGTTTGACATTTTAAAACTTGAGAATCACATACAAATTATGATGGACAATAATAACTTTGAACACATATTTTAAATAGGTACCCTCTACTATTTCAAAAAGTGTTCGCCATCAGCCTAAGACTTTGAATAACATGCCCCGTTAATGAGGTCGTCTATTATTCATTATTTTTTAGATAGATGTAAACATATTAAATTTTACTATCTAGACAATGCCTTATCGTCAAGCAATACATACTATCTAGACAATCCTTTATTGTTAAGTAAAATTTAAATAGCCGACTTCCTTTGGTCCTACAAATAATAATAGAGACTCAGTTTGAGAGAATACTATTATTTATATCTAAGTGTATACCATCATTTAATTTAGTCCAATGATTCTGCAATTTATTCTTTCCGATTTAGAGGTGAGCACTAAAATCCACATAAAAAATAAATCACGTTATTTAAAATTATCAGTTAGTGAAATTTGTACAATGATTCCACAATCTATTCTTTCCGATATTGAGGTGAGCACTATAACACACACGAAGAATAAATTACATAATCTACAAACCAATGATGGAGACCGCAAAATTTTTATGTGAAAAAATTCCTCACCCACTTAGTATTTAAAACATTATTTTCTAAGGGTTAAGAAAATTTTATATTAAATTTTAGTCAACTAAAATATAAGGATATGAAATATAAAAGACATGTGCAAATAAAATTATTTTGCTACTTTTCTTTTTAAAAAAAACTTATATTTTTCAATTACGCAAAATTTATATTTATATACCCTTTTTTAATCTGACAAGAACTAAACATAAAACAAAAGGTGATCTAGGTATGGTCATGTATCCATGTTGTCCAAAATTATAAAGAAACATAATAATTAAACACATATGACCAACACACAATCACACAAAGCATTAAAACATTCAATAATAAGAATAATTAAATCCCTGCTATTATGGTCCAAGCTTCATCATCCCTAATCCGTTGAAAACCTATCACGACCTATGTCGCCACTTCACTGGCTATGTCGGGAATGAATCTTGGTGAAAACGCCTTCTTCAACGTTCTTCGTTAAAGAAACTGCAATCTTAGATACAAAGGTCATATACCTCCATTTAAGGAGTTCACACATAAACTATTATATCTCAACTGTAAATAAAATTACATAGATCTTATGCCTCTTTTTAAGGAGTTCACAAATTTGATCTAAATTTAATTTACAACTATGAATAAAACCCAAATCATTATGCACATTAAAATTAACCACGAATAAAAATATCGTGGAATCCAATCACATAAAATATAATTACGTGACCATAATAGCGGGACAAGAACACTGCAAAATAAGGGTTAGCGAATTCTACGTTCTATCCAACAACAACATGCATTAATCGATTTAACTGGACAACGTGGCTAGTTCAATCCGTATGTAGTATCAAAGAAAACCAATCCATTTGAAACCAATTGAAGGAGACATAAATACAGAATCGTTTGATATTGTGTATAGATTGAACATATTTTTTTTTTTGCTAAAATCCTATAAGAATAAAGGGATTTATCCTTTGTGGATCATGTAGATGATCCACATGAGGAGACTAGGGTTTGAAAGCATCAGATTGCGATTTGGTCAGATTTTTTAAATCCCGCTGCGCTGGAAAAAATTGATTATTTTCGCCATCGAAACAACTTCTGATTATCCTTGTTTTTTGCGTTATAATTGTAACTTTGCGTTCCAAACGACATATCCAAAAATCAGCCTGATCCAACGGTGCGATCAAAAGTTACGATTGATTGACGATTGTAATACCGAAAACCTAAAGATCTTCTATCATATTCCTTCCGCCATCAAATCTTGCACCGAGTGTGGGCTACGGTATCACCAAGATTTTCTCCTCTCTCAATAGAACAAACCCTAACTCATGAGAATTATTGTTATAATAAGAAGAGACAAGACCGGCGTATATATAAGGCTACGATAGGGACCTTAAGGAGAAATAAGTGTTTGGGCTTCCTATGGAAAGTTGGAATCATAATTTCACTATAAATTAGTTCCTTCCATAAATTATAATTCGCACGACTAAAGAATTATAATTTCACTCCCGTCCTTATCTCAAAATTTTATTCCGAGCTCCTTATTATTAAATAATTATTATTATCCCCACGTTAAGATTACAGATAACTGTCATTTAAATTAAATTACTGACAATTATATTTAAATGACTTCTTAATCCTTGAGCCTACCACTTAACTTATTTGACATGTCAGATTAACATAATCCACCTGCAGGGTTTGACATGATCAAAACTTATAAACTTCTCAAGGGCCTATCATCAATCCCTATACAAGGACGTGGATTCCGTCAATAATTAATATTCATCATACATATAGTGTCGTCATCCAATTCACGAAGATTATTTATCGATAAATGAATCTCACTCTTAATGAGTCAAAACAACAAACACTACATATATATGTCTATTAATTATTTCAAGATTAAGAGCATAAGTAATCATAATAACCATGAAATTTTAAATTGTTTTATATAGTCAGTATAAAAACAATTAACCCAAACTAGTCATATTCAATACACACAAAGTGTACTAGCATAACGAGTTAAAATTATACCATTTTCTGTAGTTAAGATAAACTACTAAAACTTGTGCTGCAATCCTACCGATGTGTGTCCAATTCTATCTAAGACTGTAAACCATTAAACTTATATTCCACAAAAACCGATGATATGATCTTTTGTGTGTAAGCTATACTCTATATATCAAATCATCTACTATATGGAATAAAAGACACATACATGCACAATATTTAAATAAATAATATAATGCAACCATTGCCCATAAAGATTCTCATTAAAATAGCAAAACCGAGTTTATAACATATCCAAATCAACAACAAAATTATGGCTTTTAGTATATAACAACCAAAAGGGCAAATTTGTGATTGTTGGTCCAACTGTATGGCAGTCGCAATTTTATGACTACTAATAACAGTCACAAAGGTCAATCAATCATAATTTTGTATATTTGTGACTAGTAATGGTAGTTACAACATTTTCACTATATTGTGACTACATATGGCAGTCACAACCGGTTTAGTTTGTGACAATAAAACTTTGTAATTGTCCAATGCAGTCATAAGTTAGTTTCAATTAATTTCTTATTTTTAAAATCCTTTTTAGTCATCATAAATATATAACAAAATGATGTCATTTGATTTTGTATACAAATACAAACTAATAAACCCTAGATGACTCTCACTTACTCTTGAAGCTGCCTCATTGTCACTTTTATTCTCTTTTACGCAACGGGTTTATTTATCTTAGATTCACTCCGTATGGCTTACCGTCTCTTAATTTCTCGCACTTCTTGCCAGTTGATTTTACCCCAACTTGCCATTTTGTTCACTCTCTGGTGGCTAGTCTCTCAGATTCCCACATCTCCGTCTCCATATCTCTTTCTCGCACATCTTCATAGCTCAGTAGTTCACTAATTTGATTCTCTAGGATTCACTCACCACTGGTTCACTCTTTGGCCACTGGTTTACACGAGGTAAGCTCACTTTCTTCCTCGATTGGGGCTTTTTTGTTACAATATAGTTTTTATTTATTTATTTATTTTTATAAAAGACATTGGCCTTTGAAAAGGCTAAACAAGCATTATTGTGCCACAACAAACAGCTTTAGTCCATTTAGAAGCTCTTTGCTTGCTTTCATTTACTGAACAAGCATTATTGTAGAGTTGGTGTAGGGTGATCTTCAGAGACTGAGCGCTGTAATAGGAGCATTGAACTATAGCAAACAACTTGACAGCAGGAAGCTACTTGGAAGGTACCTGAATGCATTTATGCCTTTCCTTAAAAAAAATGTATCAAAGTGTATATAACAACGAGGTTGATCATTGCCATTCCTTTTGTGATGTTGAACTGTGCATTTGATCTGCTTCTGAGAGTTGGATTCGAAATTGATAGCTTGCCCGCCATATGTTCAACGAAATGCTCAAAAGAGAATTAATTTCTCATTTTTGAAATTTATGTTGCTATAGACCTTGGAACAACTAACTCCTTTCTGGCCAGTATAAAGCTAGTTGTGTGAATGCATATATTGGAAAAACTTTTTATAATTTTTTGTACCATGTACTAGAATGAGAATTTCCATTATTTTGCTCAGGATTTTGTTATTGTTCTCAACTGTCATAAATGCAGTGTTACTCCATATATTTGGGATGGACTTTTAGTTCAATGCATATTACTAGATCAACCTGACTTTTAGTTCTCTTATGGGATCTTTGATTGACCCGAAGGGAATGAGTATTAACCTGACTTTTAGTTGTTTACCAATCCTATCATATGACTTCAAACTTAATTTTATTAGTAAATTATTCTATTTTTCTTTAAAAAATTGTTTAGCTTGGGATACCCTTATAGAAAGAGTCAATACATATTTCAGTTGTAATTCTGGACACATCCTATAAAAAGTATTTTTCAAATTAGAAAGTACTATATACCACTGTTTTATAATCTCTCTTGTCGACACTTATGTCGGTAGTTGGCAAACAGATGGGCTAGGTGGCTTCATGGGCTTAGTTAGTTAGACACCATCTTTGATCCCATTTTATGTTCAAATTATGAATGGTCTGGTTAGAATTTTTTCTTTTCAAGAAGTGCAGTTATTGTTTTTCCATTTATTCCTATCAAATCATTTTGATAAAACTTACTATATTATCTTTGTTTTACCCTATTTTCCTGAATTTGAATAAAGATGGAAAGCGTAATATAAATATTGATTAGTTTGTATTAGTTTCTCATGTCAATATTAATTCGTTTGTAATGTGAATGTGTAATATGAATATTTATTAGTTTATATTAATTTGTCATGTCAATATTGATTCGTTTGTAATGTGATTATTGATTGGTTTGTAATGTGAATGCTTTGTGAATATTGATTGGGATTGTAGTATGAATAAATTGATTGGATTGCAAGTAAAAAAAGTTGGTTTTCTAATATTTTCATTTTTAAAAAAAAATTGTTTCAAAATTTGTGACTGTCCAATACAGTCACAAATTACCGTAAATTTCGTGACTAACTTGTGACTGCATTAATAGTCACATATGATAGTCACAAAATATGAAATTTGTGACTGCCCCAAAGTACAAAGTTTGTGATTGTTCGTATTATGAATTTGTGACTATCTGTGACAATCACAAATTGTGTACTGTGTGACTACCATTAGCAGTCACAAATTTCATATTTTGTGGCTGTCATTGACAGTCACAAGTTATGAATTTGTGACTTTTAATGACAATCACAACTGGTCTTTGTGACTGCCATGAAAAAGTGGTCACAAAAAGTCATAAAAATGAGATTTGTAATTGTTGTGTCACTGTTTTTGGCAGTCACAAAGTTTTTTGTCACTGTTATTTCTGTGATACTCATTTGTGACTGTTTTAGTCCTTTGTGACTATTTTTAGCAGTCACAAATCCGCGATTTTGGTGTAGTATATGTGTGTTTGGTAAGCACCAAAAACTATTATTTATATTTCCCCAAATACCTAATTTTATGCGTCAAAAATTGCATTACATTATCTAATATTGACATTTAATTATTTTACAATTCCTAGTCTCAATTGATGCGATTAAATGCTTAACTTTGTTGAATTTGTAAGACATGACACCTAAAGTGCCTTGATTAGTTTTTAAAGCATAACTTTTTACTCAGGACTCTGAATCATGCATTTCTTGAGCTTAAAACAAGATAATTTCGATAGCTATAATTTTCCAATTCAGCACTTTTTCAAATTCAGCCATCTTGGGATCCAAAATTACAGTGCAAAATTCCCGCAACAAAAGAAAAAAGAGAAAATAATCCAAAAGTGTGTGGGGCCCATTCTCATATTTTAAACTCTTTTTTATGCACCAACACTCAACCCTTTAGCCAACATTTCTCTCCTTAGACAATTTCTACCATTTCTCTTACACACTCCATCCTTCTCACCCTATTATCTACTTTCATTACTAGACTTCTTTTCCATTTCTCACATATATTCATTCATATTTGGCCAAGACAAAGGAGCTTGGTGTAGAGAGAAAAATAGAGAGAAGAAATATTTGAGTGCAACATATTTTTCTTTTTCTTATATTGTTGTTTCATTTGGTGAAAAAGAGAAAATTGTAGAGTGTTTAAAGAAATTCTTGTGTCAATCATTAAACCAATGTAAAAAATATGTGTTCTAAGCTGACTCCCTATATGCAAGCGTGGCTGAATAGATAAAATTGATTTAATTTAGGTAATATGATTTCTCTAACTGGATTTTTAAACCTTTCTAAAGTTTTATTTAAACTAAATATTGGTTTTTTTTAATTATTTTATTTGCTTTTGTTTCTTTAGTTAATAAATATTTTAATTGTTTCATATATTGAGTTTTTAATTGTGGGTTTGTTATTTTACTTATTAAATCAACTAATAAGGTTTTTTCTTCATCACTTTTAGTTAATACATTTAATCTTTTTATTGCAATAGGTATCTATGCAATTGTTTGCACATCCTAAGGTAACTTTGGGAGATTGACTATTTTCACTATCAAGTTGACTACAAGAATTACTTGAAGACTGAGAAGGAATATCAGATCCTAGATATTCATTACTACTAGAATTATTTTCATTTCTCATTAATTCTAGAATTTGTTATGTATCTTCATTAGACATATTTAATTGACTAAGATTTTCTTTAACCTTGCATTCATTCTTGTAATGCCCTTTATTTCCACACTTGTAACAAATGACATTACTTTTGTCATATTTTTTATTACCTATAAATTTGTTTTTCTTCTTAGGTGACTGTTTTTGGTAATAATCATCTTGAGTATTATCTTTTCTTTTGTGCTTGTATGGTTTATATTTCTTATGGTATTTTTCCTTTTTATTATTTTTATTTTTCTTCTTGAATGAGCTATAGGGGGCAATCCATATTGCTCACAGAAAGTTCCTAATTCGTATTTAGCATTATTTTTATCTTTGTTTCCTTTCTTAATAATCTTAAAATCAATACACATTTTAAGACATGTTTTTTGAATTTGACTTATTATATCTCCAAACATCAAGTTATCATATTCTATTAAACCTAAATCTTTACTTAATTCTTCTCAAATTTTGTAGGCAAATAAACTAGGTAAACAGTTTACAAATTTTTCTTTCCAAAAGGTTTTGTTACTATCATCTCTCATTATGACTTTAGAGGTGAATACATCTTTATACCATCTAAAATCACTTAATATGGGACAAGTGAGGTTACTTAGTTGGTCATGAATTTTTCAGTAATATTACTAGGTGTTCCTATGAAATGATTTACTTTGGTGAATATTAATGTGTTTACACCATCAGGGGGGACAAAACCAACTTCCTCGTCAAAGATGGGCTGGCTCTCATCATCACATGGGATGGAATGAATTATGGAATCTCTAGCATCTTTTGTGAGATGTTTCTCCCACAAAGATCTAAGAATTCCAGTAAATCCAGAAACTAATAATTCAACAATTTCAGATTGTCCTAAATCATTGAAATTTGTTATATAACTATTAGCAACCATTGACATGTGATTTAATTTCTTTAATTATTCTTGCTAACCAAGTCCATCAATATTCCATTCATACATTTTGTTGAATGAAACAGAAAATTGGTTGTTCAAATTTCTTTCTTCGAATTGTAAATCCTGAGGGGTAGGTTTTGAATACCAATTTTTTGTTAGACTTGAAGGGTTTGGTTTTTTTAAAGCTTAGTTTATTAAATTGATTATAAATTTCTTGAATAGTGGAATCACTATCTTCTTCACTTTGACTGGTATTTTTATCCATGACATTAACTGCCTTGGTACCACTTGTTTCTGTTTTACCATCTAATTTTTTAAATAACTTATTTAGAGTCCTAGTAAGTTTATGATCATTATTAGGTAATCCTAATCCTTGCCTATACTTAGGTAGGTTTAATAGGGGTTTTTCTATTTTATTAGCATGAATTTCAATTTTATTTTCAATTTTATCTTCAATTTTATCTAATTGTTTTCTTATTATTGCTAAGTATTGAGTAATAAAATTATTTTTTTTCAATTATTTTCTTTTCATCATTATTGCCATCAGATATTTTAAATGGGCTAGCAACAATTGTCGTGTTTTTAACTTGTATATTAATTGTGTCTAATGGTGGATGGCTAGAGGATACTCTTGACTTGTCTTTTTTGACCCATTGTGTTTGATAATTACATTGCATTTGTTATGGTATTTCTCATACCATACAAAGAATTTAATATTAATTTTTTTCTTCCAATAGGAATTTTTCCCATTTACTCATGACTTTTAGTCTTTGCTTTTTAGAGTAATTAGCTTTAAACTGATGTCTTTTACTTTTATTTTCCTTAGAATTGAAATCATTGGTTAATGTGTCCCAATCAATTTCAAACTCTTTTTTAATAACACAAAGCTGATGATTAATTGGTCCAGTCTCAAAATCTATTTGAGTAGAAGACAATTGTTGTTCATTTTCTTCGGTTTCGCTAATTGATCCAACATTTGCATAATATGGGTGACTGATTTGCCCTTCACTTTTAATTCCTTTTAATTTAATTTCTGGTAAGGTTGTTTTACTAAGTAAATCAGTATCTTTTTTAGAAATGGTATCTATTCTAGATGGTACTGGTGAGCTAGATGTGTCTTCTAAGATTTGAGGTGGTCTCCTAAATCTCGACTCATCAAAACTTATTCTAACTGTGCCATCTAAATTTTTTTTTATATTATCCAAATTCATTATATTATTAGTGACTGAGCTTTAAGGGATTTCATTGTCTAAAATCTACTGGCTAGGGAGATTAACATCTTTCCATAATATAATCTTTAGAACTTGAATATTAGCATCACTAGTACTGCTTTGAACTAAAACAGTTTTATCTTTACGACTTTTACTTAATGCTTTTACATTTAAATTTCTTTTCATTGCTTTATAATAAATTCTATATATCAAAGCAAAAGCTTGAGATTCCTCAATCATCTGAGTTATTTCTCCTGCAGTTTTGATATTTAGAGTTAATGCTTTCAGAAGAAGAAGATCACTTAAACTCAAAGTGAGGGCTTTTAACCTGTAAAAGAAAGAAAGAAAGAAAATTGCCTCCGTAGAGGGCTTGTGCCTGTGGAAAGGACTTGATGACCGGTTTGCCTGTAGAAAGGGCTTAGGTGAATGGATTGCCTCCGGGGAGGGCTTGTGCCTGTAGAAAGGGCTTGTGGATGATGTTTTGCCTGTACAAAGGGCTTATGTGAATGGTTTGCCTCCGGGGAGGGCTTCGAATTTGTTATCTCTCTTAGACTGCTAGAGTGAGAGAGGGAAATTTCTGATGAGGGTGGAAAGAGCTCTTCGAGGTCTAATCTTTACCCTGAAGTTTTGCTCTCATTTTTCTCTTGACTGAAAATACTTTTCTCGGAAAGCAGTTTTTGAATTTTCCTTGCTCTTCACCGAATGATGATTCGAGGTTTTTTTCCAAACCATCTCTTCTGTATCGTGCTGAAAAGAAAATTTATATGAAAGGTCAATCTCTCATCTCTGGTTTCTTCTTGATTCTCATTTTTGGTGGGCCCACATCGTTTTCTGTTTTTCGATGTCCTTATTTCTCCCTCTTTTGGGAAAGACTTTTCCTGGCCTTTTCTGTTTTTAACCAGGAGTCTTTTTCATCCCTTCGTCGTGATCAGGAGCCTTACTCACCCAAAACGAAGCCCTGAGCCGGTTTTGGCCTAGCTGTCACTTTTGGTGTGGCTCTCCCTGTCATTCTGCATTTCTGTTTCTCTCGCTCGCTCTGGGCGTTCATGCGGGTTCTTTCTCTTTTCTACTCTTTCAATTTTTTCTATTCCCGTCTTATCTTGATATTTTGCTTTTTCTCATTGATGGTCTCGGTCTTCTTGGGAGATCAGAGATTACTATTAGCCGTTGCATTTTTGTTCTCGCATTTTCAGGGAGATGATTTGAAAATCTTTCCTCGTGTTCTCATCCTGGGTGTGCGGTTTTTAGCAATTTTTTCGAAAACTGCTTCTCAGAAGTCCTCCTGCAAGAGAAAAAATGAAACGAAGGTCAAAAAGTCAGGGGAAGGGTCAATATGTCGCGCGACATTTCGGTGGCAAGGCCCTTTGTCGCGCGACAATGAGGCTGTTTGTCGCGCGACATATTGATCCATTATATATATTCCCTGCTGAGCTCATCCCAGCTCATTCTTCTCTTTCCCTTTCTCTCTCTAGCTTCTCTTTCTCTCTCTTGCTTTCTTCTTTACGCGCGAAAGCCCTGCTGCTTTTTCGACTTTCTCGTTTATTCCACTCATATATATACAGATGGATCCTCCAGAGCCTGATAGATTGGAGGGTGACCAGGAGGAGATTACTTTCACAGACGCCCAGGGCGTTCTTTGGTGCAGTCCTCATCACGATGACTGGGAGGACTTGGATTGGTATGCCGAGGATGGGGTAGACCGCGGTCGGGCGGTGGTCTACCGAGACGTTACCCGGGCTGCTCCAGTCCCGGATATTCCATGGCTCTTGATGGAGCCTGCTTCCCACGAGATTCGTCGACGATCTCTGGTATGTCTTCTTGAAATTCTATCTTCTTTTGATTTATTTCTGCCGTTTCCTGCACGTATTTTAAACAATTCATATTTAGTATACACGTCTGCCTAGGAATAGCGTCCGATTTTATGAGTCCGTACTTTTACTTGTGATACCCTTTAGGTTTTTTAGAAAATTACATAATTATTCCCTATAACCCTATAACTCTCATATTTACACCAAAATACCCTCAGGTTTAGAAAATTACATAATTTACCCCTATAATCCTATATCTCTCATAATTACACCAAAATACCCTCAGGTTTAGAAAATTACATAATTTTACCCTATAACCCTATATCTCTCATAATTACACCAAAGTACCCTCAGGTTTGGAAAATTACATAATTTTACCCTTATAACCCTATAATTCTCATAATTACACCAAAATACCCTCAGGTTTGGAAAATTACATAATTTTACCCTATAACCCTATATTTCTCATAATTACACCAAAATACCCTCAGGTTTAGAAAATTACATAATTTTACCCCATAACCCTATATCTCTCATAATTACACCAAAATACCCTCAGGCTTGGAAAATTACATAATTTTACCCTTATAACCCTATAATTCTCATAATTACACCAAAATACCCTCAGGTTTAGAAAATTACATAATTTTACCCCATAACCCTATATCTCTCATAATTACACCAAAATACCCTCAGGTTTAGAAAATTACATAATTTTACCCTATAACCCTATATCTCACATAATTACACCAAAATACCCTCAGGTTTGGAAAATTACATAATTTTACCCTTATGACCCTATATCTCTCATAATTACACCAAAATACCCTCAGGTTTGGAAAATTACATAATTTTACCCTTATGACTCTATATCTCTCATAATTACACCAAAATACCCTCAGGTTTAGCAAATTACATAATTTACCCTTATAACCCTATAACTCTCATAATTACACCAAAATACCCTCAGGTTTAGAAAATTACATAATTTACCCTTATAACCCTATAACTCTCATAATTACACCAAAATACCCTCAGGTTTAGAAAATTACATAATTTACCCTTATGACCCTATATCTCTCATAATTACACCAAAATACCCTCAGGTTTAGAAAATTACATAATTTACCCTTATGACCCTATATCTCTCATAATTACACCAAAATACCCTCAGGTTTGGAAAATTACATAATTTACCCTTATAACCCTATAACTCTCATAATTACACCAAAATACCCTCAGGTTTAGAAAATTACATAATTTACCCTTATAACCCTATAACTCTCATAATTACACCAAAATACCCTCGGGTTTAGAAAATTACATAATTTACCCTTATGACCCTATATCTCTCATAATTACACCAAAATACCCTCAGGTTTAGCAATTTACATAATTTTACCCTTATAACCCTATAACTCTCATAATTACACCAAAATACCCTCAGGCTTAGAAAATTACATAATTTTACCCTATAACCCTATAACTCTCATAATTACACCAAAATACCCTCAGGTTTCTTATATCCATATCTCCCTTTGGTTTGCAGTGGGTTGGCCGAGGTTGGGGTTCTCCCAACACTATATCTTCAGAGTGGCGACGGGCTCCTGCCCCTGTCCAGGGTTGCTTCTTGCGACTCCTTTTGGCTCCTTCTGATGAGCCTGAGGATAGCACGAGAGCTAGATCATGGAGTGAAGACTATGCAGATCCCATCCGGGTTCCAAGTGGTCCAATCACCCGAGCTAGAGCAAGGAAGATGAAGGAAGCACTCGTGAGCATGGTCCACGAGTTGATGAATAAAGCTGACGCTTGGAGAAGCATTCAAGGAGATGAAGAGCACGAATGGAAAATAATGCTTAGCCAAGAAGACGTTGAATAATTAAGGCGTTTTTATTATTGTTTTTATTAATTTGCAGCCCAAGGATTATGTATAATTAGTATTTAGAGTGATGGGCTTGCTAAGAGTGTTTTTGGGCTTGTTTAGGGCTCCCCATTATTTTTTGTTGCCTTAGAATTGGGCTTGTGATTGTATTTTCGTTTTTAGGGTTTCTTAGGTTTGAATTAGGGTTTGCTTATGTCTCCTCCTATTTAAAGGAGGCAAACTCTCTTGTATGGGCAGCTTATTTGAAATACGAAATTGAGAGTGTTGTTTTCACCTCTTGTGTTCTAAGAACACTTCGAGCAGCCAGAATTTAATTCTTGTTGTTCTTCGACTTATCAATCAATTAACCCATCAATTGATTGTTTGTCTTCGACTATACCAAGGTTCATTCTCATTTTAGGGATTGGGTTGAGGTTCCACCTCCATCATCTTCGCGTGATTCCAAGGTTCTTACGTATTCAACGTTAAAGGTCGCGGATTCGTCATATCGGATAGAAATACGGTCGTGAATCACATCATTGGTATCAGAGCGATTCTTTCTATCCAGGTTTATCTTATCGTGTTTTTGCTATTTACGAATCTGTTCTTGTTGTTACGAAATCTGTTCTTGTTGTTACGAAATCTGTTCTTGCTCTTTTGAGTCTTGCTCTTACAAATCTGTTCTTATTGTTACGAATCTGTTTTTGCTATTTTGAATCTTACGAATCTGTTCTTGCTATTTCGGATCTTACTCTTACGAATCTGTTCTTGTTATAACAAATCTGTTCTTGCTATTTCGGATCTTACTCTTACGAATCTGTTCTTGTTATAACAAATCTGTTCTTGCTATTTTTTTTTTCCGGATCTGTTCTTGTTCAAAAAAATAAAAAAAAAATAAAAAAAAAATATGTTCTTACCTTTGATAATCTGTTCTTGGTATCTACGGATTTGCTTGTCTTGTTTCATCTGTGTTGTTCAAAGTCGAAATCTTCAATTTCGTTGCTAAAACAATATTCGCAAATCTGTCCATTCATAATCTGTCCAGATTTTAGTAGAGCTCGATTTGTTGTTTGCAATAATCTCTAGTTGCGATTCTCTTGATTCCTAGTTAACTTGATATTGCGGTGGCTTTTGATAGTTGAGGCGGCTGGTCTTACAAATATCATAATACCCTAGACACAATTCTTGGTCAAAAACCCTAGTTGTGGTGGCTAGTATTTCAAACACCACAAAACCCTAGACTTGACTTTTATTTCTAGGTTTTGAAATTTGTGGCGGCTGTGAACAACATAAAAACCCTAGTAGACTTGTGATTAAATTTGTGGCGGCTGGTTCATAAAACCCTAGACCTGTGATTCTAGGTAAGAAAAAAAAAAAAAAAAAAAAAAAAAAGAGTTCAAAAAATTCCGAAATTTGACTTTATTTCTTTTAGCATTCTGATTCTATAGGTTCCAAGGGTTCCAAAAATCACTTTTTCACTAGCCTAAATTTTCGCTCAATTTTGTCGAAATTTGGTTTCGTATTTTGTCCATATTTCATTGGGATTCTTGTTTCTTGGTTCTTGGTGAAAACGTACTTGTCCTAGCATACAATTGATCTGTTTGGGTTGTGATTGGTCTATTTGGGCAGCCAAGGAAAGGGTTCCTGCTTTTCGATCCGTTTGAAGTTCCAAAAGGTGAAAATTGAGAGGAATATCAATACATTGAGCACTAAACACGAGCGGTAAAATCAGAGTGATATTATTTTGAGCGAAACACGTAAGGGAGTGCAGTGAGGAAAAATTTATTTCTTTATATTGTGCTAACCTCTGTTTTGCAGCAATATGACGAGTTTCGATCCTAGGTTATTCCAAGAAGCCATGACGAGCACCTTACAAAAAATGATGAGAGAGGAGTTGGGTGGCTTTAAAGAGCAGGTGGAAGAAATGAGTGAGGAATTGAAGAGAATGCGGGTGAAGGTAGACAGAGTTGAGAGCACTCAAATTGAGCAATCCGGCATATCACAAAATGCTCAAAGAAGTGGGAGACCGCAGCCTAGGGAACGGCGGGCTGATTTTGACAACTATTACCGCGATAGTTTTGACGATGGGGACAGCGATGTTGATTCGGCAATCGCTAATCGGCGGAATGGTAGGCGGTTTGATAGGGGATCTTATCGGGAAGATGACAACCTGAACGGGATCAAAATGAGGATTCCATCCTTCCAAGGGAAAAATGACCCCGAAGCCTATCTTGAGTGGGTCAAGAAAGTTGAATTAGTCTTTGCATGCCATAATTATTCCGAGTCCAAGAAGGTGAAATTGGCAGCCATTGAATTTTTAGATTACGCACTTGTTTGGTGGGATCGTTTGATGATAGAGAGAAGGCGAAGCGATGAAGGGCCCGTGGAGACTTGGGATGAGATGAAGCGGTTGATGAAAAGGCGGTTTGTACCCGATCACTATTATCGGGAATTGTACCAAAAATTGCAGGGGCTTACGCAGGGAAATCGTAGTGTTGACGAATACTATAAGGACATGGAAGTGGCCATGATTCGGGCCAAGGTTGATGAAAATAGAGAAGCTACCATGGCGCGGTTCTTGAGTGGGTTAAATCGGGAAATTGCCAACGCGGTTGAATTGCAGCCATATGTTGAGATTGAAGATATGGTGCACACGGCAATTAAAATAGAGAGGCAGCTCAAGAGGAGGGGTAGTTTCAAGCCAAGCCAAAGTTCTTACTCTACTCCATGGAAACAAAGTCCGTGGAAGAAGGATGACAAAGCAACCACTCCGAAACCGAAAGTTGATTCAAAATCAGAAGTTCCTAGTGGAGGCCAAGCTAAGACAGCCCCTAACACCACTAATACTCCTACTACCCGAAATAGGGACATTATATGTTGGAAGTGTCAAGGGAGAGGCCATGTTTCCACTCAATGCCCGAATAAGAGAGTAATGATGCTTCTGGATAATGGGGAATATGAAACGGATGAAGAAGGCGCTGAAGCTATGCCACCTTTGGAGGATGTCGAAGAAGAGGAGAGCGCCATCCAGGGTGAATTATTAGTCGCAAGAAGAGCGCTTAGCACGCAAGCAAAGGAGGATGAGGAGCAGCGCGAGAATATTTTCCACACTAGATGCCTAGTGCTAGGCAAGGTGTGTAGTTTGGTGATAGATGGAGGTAGTTGCACTAATGTGGCTAGCACGACGATGGTGGAGAAGCTAGCATTGCACACTACTAAGCACCCAAGGCCTTATAAACTACAGTGGCTGAATGATAGCGGTGAAGTGAGGGTGAACAAGCAGGTTTTGGTGTCCTTTAGCATTGGTAGATACGAGGACCAAGTGCTTTGTGACGTGGTTCCCATGCAAGCCGGCCATATGTTATTGGGGAGGCCATGGCAATATGATAGGAGAGTTAAACATGATGGCTTCACCAATAAGTATTCATTTGAGATGAACAAGAGAACAATCATTCTTGCACCTTTACCGCCACAGCAAGCCTATGCCGATCAGTTGAAGTTGCAAAGTGAGGAGGAGCAACGGAGAGCTGAAAAGAAAAAGAGAGAGAGTGGTGAGGAAAAGAAAGAGAGTGAGGGAAAAAGAAAAGAACTTGAGAAAAAAGAGAGTAGAGTGGAAAAACCAGTGACTATTGAGAGCAAGTTTGAGAGGAGGCAAAAGAATTCCTATGCGAGAGCTAGTGAAGTGAAAAGAGCGATGCTTTGTAATCAGCTTCTTGTATTTGTATACAAAGAAGCGCTTTTGAATACTAACGAGCTAAATTCTTCTTTGCCTAGTGTTATCGTCTCTTTGTTGCAGGATTTTGGTGACGTCTTTCCGGAGGATACGCCAAGCGGTTTACCACCCATCCGAGGAATAGAACACCAAATTGATTTTGTACCCGGGGCCTCCATTCCAAACCGGCCAGCCTATAGGAGTAATCCGGAGGAAACGAAGGAACTTCAAAGGCAAGTTACGGAGCTGTTGGAAAAAGGGTATGTGAGAGAGAGTATGAGCCCATGTGCGGTACCAGTTTTGCTAGTGCCGAAGAAGGATGGAACATGGAGAATGTGCGTGGACTGCCGAGCCATAAATAATATCACGGTAAAATATCGTCACCCCATTCCACGTTTAGATGATATGCTTGATGAGTTGCATGGGTCTAGTATATTCTCTAAAATTGATTTGAAAAGTGGATATCATCAAATTAGGATGAAAGAAGGAGATGAATGGAAAACAGCCTTTAAAACAAAATATGGTTTATATGAATGGTTAGTTATGCCTTTTGGTTTGACTAATGCACCTAGCACTTTCATGAGATTAATGAACCATGTTTTGAGACCTTTTATAGGCAGGTTTGTTGTAGTCTATTTTGATGATATTCTTATCTATAGCAAGAGTCTAGATGACCACGTAATTCAATTAAAATCTGTTTTGGATGTCTTGCGAAAGGAGAAGTTATATGCTAACCTGAAAAAGTGCACTTTTTGCACGGATAAGCTTGTATTTCTTGGTTTTGTTGTAAGTGCACGAGGGATTCAGGTTGATAAAGAAAAGGTGAAGGCTATTCAAGAATGGCAAAGTCCTACAAGTGTTGGACAAGTGCGGAGTTTCCATGGACTTGCTAGTTTCTATCGGCGGTTCGTGAAAGACTTTAGTACTATTGCAGCGCCATTGACTGAAGTGATCAAAAAGAATGTGGGATTCAAATGGGGAGAGGAGCAAGAGAAGGCATTCGAATTACTAAAAAGCAAGCTAAGTAACGCCCCTTTGTTATCTTTGCCTAACTTTGCAAAAACTTTTGAAATTGAATGCGATGCTTCAGGAAATGGAATTGGTGCTGTTCTTATGCAGGAAGGAAGGCCAATAGCATACTTTAGTGAGAAGCTAGGTGGGGCGACCTTAAATTACCCTACGTACGACAAGGAGCTTTATGCGTTGGTGAGAGCGTTGGATACTTGGCAGCACTATCTTTGGCCAAAGGAGTTCATGATTCACACGGATCATGAATCATTGAAGCACTTGAAGGGGCAGCAAAAGCTAAACAAGCGCCATGCCAAGTGGGTGGAGTTCATAGAGACATTTCCATATGTGATCAAGTACAAGCAAGGTAAAGAGAATGTTGTAGCGGATGCTTTATCACGCAGGTATACTTTAATTGCTACTTTGGATGCTAAATTGCTTGGGTTTGAATACATCAAGGATTTGTATTGTGATGATGCTGATTTTCGGGATATATTCAATGCATGTGAAAAATTAGCATTTGATAAGTACTTTAGGCATGATGGATTTCTAATGCGTGAAAACAAACTTTGTGTGCCTAAATGTTCATTGCGCGAATTGCTTGTGAAAGAAGCGCATGGTGGGAGTTTAATGGGACACTTTGGTATAGCTAAGACTTTAGGAGTATTGCAAGAACACTTCTTTTGGCCTCACATGAAAAGAGATGTTGAAAGAATATGTGAGAGATGTGTTACTTGTAAGAAGGCAAAGTCTAAGTTAAATCCCCATGGTTTGTATACTCCATTACCCATTCCTAGTGACCCTTGGGTTGATATTTCTATGGATTTTGTGTTGGGCTTGCCTAGGACTAAACATGGGAATGATTCTGTTTTCGTGGTGGTTGATAGATTTTCTAAAATGGCTCATTTCATTGCTTGTCATAAAACTGATGATGCACCACGAATTGCTAATTTGTTCTTCAAAGAAATTGTGCGTTTGCATGGCATGCCTAGAACCATAGTTTCTGATAGGGATGCAAAGTTTTTGAGCTACTTTTGGAAGACTTTGTGGGGAAAGTTGGGTACTAAATTGCTGTTTTCTACTACATGTCACCCCCAAACTGATGGCCAAACGGAAGTAGTAAATAGAACTTTATCCACTTTGTTGCGTGCCATAATTAAGAAGAACTTAAAAGAGTGGGAAGAATGTTTACCTCATGTTGAGTTTGCATATAATCGATCTGTTCATTCTGCATCTAAGTTTTCTCCTTTTGAGATTGTGTATGGTTTTAATCCTTTAGCTCCTTTGGATTTATTGCCATTACCTGTTGAGCATGCTAACCTAGATGGCAGGAAGAAAGCTGAGTTTGTTAGACAGATTCATGAGAAGGCGAGGCAAAACATTGAGAGAAGAACCGAGCAATATGTGCGACAAGCCAACAAAGGAAGGAAGAAGATGGTTTTCGAAACAGGAGATTGGGTTTGGTTGCACTTGAGGAAGGAACGCTTTCCAGTTCAACGGCGTTCTAAGCTTTTACCGAGAGGAGATGGACCATTTCAAGTTGTGCAAAGGATCAATGACAATGCATATAAACTTGATCTACCAGGTGAGTATAATGTAAGTGCTACATTTAATGTCGCTGACCTAAGTCCGTTTAGTACAGATGACGAATTGAGGACAATTCCTTTTCAAGAGGAGGGGAATGATGAGCCTGAGGATAGCACGAGAGCTAGATCATGGAGTGAAGACTATGCAGATCCCATCCGGGTTCCAAGTGGTCCAATCACCCGAGCTAGAGCAAGGAAGATGAAGGAAGCACTCGTGAGCATGGTCCACGAGTTGATGAATAAAGCTGACGCTTGGAGAAGCATTCAAGGAGATGAAGAGCACGAATGGAAAATAATGCTTAGCCAAGAAGACGTAGAATAATTAAGGCGTTTTTATTATTGTTTTTATTAATTTGCAGCCCAAGGATTATGTATAATTAGTATTTAGAGTGATGGGCTTGCTAAGAGTGTTTTTGGGCTTGTTTAGGGCTCCCCATTATTTTTTGTTGCCTTAGAATTGGGCTTGTGATTGTATTTTCGTTTTTAGGGTTTCTTAGGTTTGAATTAGGGTTTGCTTATGTCTCCTCCTATTTAAAGGAGGCAAACTCTCTTGTATGGGCAGCTTATTTGAAATACGAAATTGAGAGTGTTGTTTTCACCTCTTGTGTTCTAAGAACACTTCGAGCAGCCAGAATTTAATTCTTGTTGTTCTTCGACTTATCAATCAATTAACCCATCAATTGATTGTTTGTCTTCGACTATACCAAGGTTCATTCTCATTTTAGGGATTGGGTCGAGGTTCCACCTCCATCATCTTCGCGTGATTCCAAGGTTCTTACGTATTCAACGTTAAGGGTCGCGGATTCGTCATATCGGATAGAAATACGGTCGTGAATCACATCACCTTCTTCGACGCCCTCCCGGAGCGGGTTTCTAGGGCGACAGTTCTAGTGTCGGCACTGGCTTGCCACTGGTGGGATACTACTCATACCTTCCATTGGAGCTGGGGTGAGATGACGATGACACCCCTCGATCTTTTTGCTCTGACTGGGATTTCTTCAGGGGGGATCCCTATTCAGATCGACGTCCCTTTGCGTCTGACAGCAGAGGGCATCGTGGGCGCACTTGGGTGGTTCCCCGAGCGACGAAGTTCAGGTGATACGATTCCTCGAGGCGTCTTGGTTACTCGGCTAGCCACAGAGAGAGCTCGGCTAGTTGCTTCAGGGGTTGCTATGACCCGTCAGGAGGCGCGCCAGTATGCCCGCGTCCTTCTTCTACTGACACTTCATGACCTATTCGAGGCCCGTGGGGGGGACACGGCCCATCTTTGGTGGTTGCCCTATCTTCGGGATTTCAGCCTCATGTTTGACTACGACTGGGGCGGCTTTATTCTCGCAGTCCTATATGATGCCATGGACCAGGTCTCTCGCCATTTAGCCCTGAACCTTAAGGGCTTCTCATTGTTGTGGGAGGTACATACTTTAGTCCTTTTGTCTTTGCTTTGGATCTTCATATATTACCTGTTGATTTTTGCTGAAATCCTTTATCTTTCCTTTTCAGAGTTGGTTTGTTGCTTATACCCGCCTGGGTCGCGCCCAGGTGGATCTCCTCGTCGAGAACGAGGACCAGTTTCCCTTTCTCCGCCGATTCATCGCGGGGAACTACAGGGCTCCCTATGTGTACCGGACTCGGGAGACCGGAGCTGCTGCCGTCCACGACCTGTTGGAGGAGCAGGTAAATATTTTAGTATCATCGCTTTTTCAATAAATAGTAAAATAGAATATAAATTACTGAAATAAAATCTTATTCTTCTTTTTCAGGTTGAGTGGGCCCCTTGGGGCGATCTGGGTATCCATTTTGGATATGTCCGTTCTCTGACAGCTTCGAGGACCAGGCGGCTCATCAGGGATGAGTACGGCCTTCACTTTTATCTGGGCGAGAGGGTTATTCGCCAGCATTCACCTGCCCAGTGGCCTCGGAATTCCTTTATTCCCGCCAGTCCAGATGAGGCGGACGGGCGAGATCGATCCCGTGACGATACAGGCCCTTGTAGACGGACTCGGCTTCCAGACATTCACTGAGGAGGGGGACTACGCTGTCTTTGCTGCCCGTTATCTGATGAGGGAGCCGAAGGGGACTCGGGGACGGGTCTTCTATGAGAGGTACCGGGCGTTGGGAGGCGATCCCAACTACATACGAGGGCAGACTCACTTGTTTAGGACGATCCCCGGTCACTTGCCGCCTATCCCCGATCAGAGGGATAATATTTTGGACTCCGATGATGATGATCCTGATGGCGAGAGGGACGTCCCTGCTGCTGCCGAGGGAGGTGATGATGGACCTGAGGGTGGCGATGATAGGCCCGAGGGCGACGAGGGAGGTGAGACAGCAGCGGTTCCAGAGTAGCCGTCTCAGACTACACCGGCAGAGGGACAGCCTACCGAGAAAGAGAGAGGTGATTTCTCTGAGCGGTCGTGGGAGCCTGTCGACCTTGGATTTGGTTACGAGCATTTTGGGCGGACTCCTTCTACTGCTGCTGCTACTTCTAGTGGGGTCCCACCCCTGAGGGAGACGGCTGTTGTGGACCCTCCTGGCGTTCGTACCTTCGCCACGCAGACTCCTCTTCCGTCGGCTGTCATGGGTCCTCCGGCCAGGTCCACGGGTCTTGGTGGCTCATCTTCTCGTCCTCCTTTGTTCCCTATTGGTGAGGAGGGTGGGTCTACTTCTGCTGTCAGGCCGACGGATTCATCCATTCATGCGGTAGATCTGCCGACACTTCCTCGGGACATCTCCTATGTCGGTGCCGGTCTACGTCAGTATACAGTGCCCGAGTATCCTCTTCCGGAGGATACGTTTGACTATTTGGGTCGCCGTCCTGATGATGAGGTACATTTTTTTTCTTCCCTTCATATCTCTTCATATCCCTGCTTATTTATTTTAACTGTGCTGATTATTCTTTCTTTCCTTTTCAGAGGGTGAGCGTGCGTGTGGCGGACTTGAGAGCTTGGCATTCCCAGTACCTCTATAGCTGGAACCTGCTCCAGTTCGTTGGTCGAGACCCCACATCATACATGCGTGACTACCAGAGGGCGATTGACGTCTCCTTGCGGGCAGATGACCCTCTATCTTCCTCTCGTGCTCGAACGGGGTCTCGGAGGAGCAGTAGTCAGACCTCTAGGCGGTCTCGATCTTCAGTGATTCGCCCCACAGCACCGGTCCAGTCGACGGGACCTTCTCTAGCAGCAGCTCCTTCTACTCAGGGCGTCCCAGAGGTCGACCCTACTCCCGAGGAGGGTTCGGGTGATAGTGGGAGTGTGTCCAAACGCTCCCGATTAGATTAGTTTTCTTTCCTGCATCTTTAGTTAGTCCTGACAGACATGTAGTTTTATTTTTAGATTTTTAGACAGGATTTTTGTATAAAAAACTGTTCTTTTATTAGTTTTATGAAAAAGAATCTTCATTTGTGTCTGATGATGCGTTTATTTATGATAAATGACTTAAATAATCACATGGATTGATAATTTTCGAAAACATACCTTTGTTATGGTATAATACTTAAGGTTCCTGCAAAAGAACAGAGTGAGTACAAATACACAAAAAAGTGGATCTTTTGGCAAGAATGACTCTTATGTGTGAGAAAAGCAAAAAACAGGGTGACACCAAATGGGATTGTCGCGCGACAATCCCTCCTGGATATGGGTTTGTCGCGCGACAAACAGGTCCAGCATCCTCCTTTTCGCTATAAATACACCCATCTTCCTTCCTTCATCCCTACACCTCTCCAAAATGTCTTCTTATCACACTAGTTCTGATTTTTCTTATGTTGAAGCCCGAGATGCTCTGATATCTTCTGAAAATGGCTTGAACTTTGGTGTATTCAGTCCTTTAGCGAGCTGGTGCCATCGTCCTGTAGATTTCTCCTTTTTGCTTGGCGCTCTATACTTCTGGAGTCCTGCCGATCATCTTTTCCGTTTTGGACTAGACGAGCTCTGCCCGACTTACGAAGAATTTTCCTGGCTGTTGCGTTCTGACGTTCGCCTTCCGATGGCTGTTCCCATAGAAGAAATCGGTCCATCGAGAGATGCTGATTACTCTGCTAGCCATTCCCCAAGCGGCTTGTGATGGTTTTATTATTGACGGGCTTCTTGATCTTCACAAAATGGTAAGGTTCTTTCATCGTTACGAGGAGAGAGCTTCTTATAGTGCGGGCCGTACTGTGGCAGCCTTGATTTGTCTAGTTTCTGATATGTTACTGGTGACGGGCTCCTCCCGTGTCGATCTGACCATTCTGAGCTTGATTCATCAAGCAAGGAATGGGGAATCCATAGTGCCCATAGTTCTGGCAGAGACTCTGAATGGCCTAGATGATGTCCAAAGGGGAGCTTCACCCTTCTTCAGGGGAAGTCCACGCTTGCTATATATGTGGCTATTGGAGCGTTTTCGATCAGTGGGCTTTAATGGGGTTCAGCTTGACAACCCGACATTCTTCTTCCGCCGTCCCCTCTTTGGTGCCTTGACCATGTCTTCCTCTGATTGGACGGCATGGTTTTCAGAGAACTCTAGGGCTATTCGGTGGAACATTCCTTGGTGGAAGCTGAGGGCAATAGTGCTTAGTACCGGGGGGCAGCATTACATTCGGCTCCGTGGACTCTGGTTCACTTCTTTTTACCTCCCAGGACGTCTTCTTCGGCAGTTTAACATTCCCCAGGGCATTCCCCTTGGCCTGCACAACTTTTCTCCCGAGTCCAAATACTTGACCCAGCATATTTCTTCATCAATGGAGAGAATGTGACGTGCTCGACTAACTCGTCAGTTCAACCCTGCCTGTTTCGGTATTTCCAGGCCCCTCCGGGCTGACATCATCCGTTCTCTTTGGGGATCTCTTGAAGATGAGCTGATCAATGACCCCTTTCAGATGGAGTGGTTTCGATTCATGGATTCTGAGCCCACAGAAGAAAGCATTGTCTCTGCGTACCAGATTCTGGACGAGGCTCGAATCGACTTGGCTACTGAGGACCCTGCTTGGCCAACCCCTAGGGATTAGGTCTTTCTGTATGGTGTATCTCCTTTCTAACTTCCGGTGTTCTGAACCACCTTAATAATAAACAAAGGACTTTTATTGCTTCATAATGTTTAAACCGGGCCTGAAGTCACTTCTCAGGTTGCCTACGTTCCCCTTTTGATTTTTCCAAAAGACATAATTTTGAGTTGGGGCTCAGGTTTACGTAGTTCTTATCACACATGTTACATCTATTGATAATACTTTTTCAGTCGATCCATGTTGACTGGTGAATGCAGTAACTGTCCGTCCAAATCAGCGAGTGTAACGGCACCCCCTGTATCAATCTCTTTGACGATGTATGGCCCTGTCCACTTCTGACCGAACTTTCCCCTTGGGTCTCTGGCTGGTTCTCGAATTTCTTTCAACACGATGTCATCCTTATTGATACCCCGAGTTTTCACTTTCTGGTTAAATGCTCGAGCAATTCTCTTCTGATACCCTTGGTGGTGATATGCAGCTTTCAATCTCTTCTCATCTAACAAGGCCAGCTCGTTATAACGTGCCTGGACCCACTCCAATTCATTGACTTGATTCTCTAGTATTACTCTGAGGGAGGGGACCTCTAATTCAACTGGGAGGACTGCTTCCATCCCGTACGTAAGTGAAAATGGGGTTGCCCCGGTAGAGACTCTTTCAGTGGTTCGGTATCCCCACAGTGCATATGGTAATTTCTCTGGCCAGTCTCGACAGGTATCGGTCATCTTGCTCAGGATATTCTTCAGATTCTTGTTGGCGGCTTCAACTGCCCCATTGGTTTGTGGTCGGTACGGTGAGGATCTGTGTCGGGTAATACCGTATTCTTCCATGACTGTGTTAGCTTCTCCTTCGAAGTGGGTGCCATTGTCCGAGATAATTTCGTGTGGGACCCCATACCGGCAGACGATATTCCGTTTGATGAATCGAGCAACTTTCTTAGCATCCAAGGTCTGGTAAGACTCGGCTTCCACCCATTTGGTGAAGTAGTCGATGGCCACTAGTATGAATTCATGGCCGTTGCTGGCTTTGGGCGAAATCTTCCCAATGACGTCGATTCCCCAGGTTGCGAAAGGCCAGGGAGCAGTCATGTTGTACAACTCTTTCGGAGGAAGCTTCTGGGATTTAGCATAAATTTGGCATTTGTGACAACGGCGTACGTGGTTAATGCAGTCGTTTTGAAGGGTAGACCAGTAATAACCTTGTCTGATGATCTTGCGGGCAAGTGTATGACCGCTCATATGAGGTCCGCAATCGCCTCCATGTATTTGATCCATCATTTTGACTGATTCTTCTTCGGTGAGACATTGAAGATGAGTCCCGTCGTAGTTCCTCTTGTACAGCTTTCCGGCACAAAGTATGAACCCGGATGCTAACCTTCTGAGTGTGACCCTCGTTTTCTTATCTGTTTGCTCGGGATACAGATGATTTTTCAATAAGTTCCAGATATCATAAAACCAAGTAGTCGAGTCCCCCTCTTTTTCATTCTCTACCTCAAGGGCCATGCAGTGTGCTGGTCCTGATTTCCTTTGTATTGTAAGAGTTATTTCTTCCATCCCCTCCGGGATATCGATCATAGATGCCAAGGTTGCCAGTGCGTCAGCAAAACTATTCTGTGACCTGGGGACATAATAAAACTCCGTATGCTTAAATCTCCCTGCGACATCCTCTAATCGGGCGAGGTATGGTACTAACTTCTCATCTCTGACCTTCCATTCTTGTAGCACTTGGTGGACTACTAATGCCGAATCTCCATACACTTGTATTCTCCGTATACCCCTTTGGAGCGCAATCTCTAATCCAATTATGCAGGCTTCATACTCGGCCATGTTGTTCGTGCAGAAGAAGTCTAGACGATACGATAATGGGGAGTGAACTTGGTCCGGAGAGACTAACAGGATGCTTATCCCGTTTCCGTTTTTGTTGGCGGCCCCGTCGAAATATAATTTCCAGTCTTCATTGATCTCGACATTCATGATAGTTTCGTCAGGGAACTCGGCTTCTTCTAGCATATCCCCCAATATTGGATTGTGGGCTAGGTAATCAGCTATGACCTTGCCCTTGACTGCCTTCTGAGTCATGTAGGTGATGTCAAATTCAGAGAGCAAGAATAACCATTTTGCCATACGATTCGAGAGAGCTGGTTTTTCGAAGAGGTATTTCAACGGATCAACTCGTGATGCCAGGATGACCGGGAAGACCAGCATATAGTGCCGTAATTTCTGCGTTACCCAGACGAGAGCGGTGCATGACTTCTCCAATGGCGTGTAGTTCATCTCAAATGGGGATAGTTTCTTGCTGACGTAGTAGATGGCTTGCTCTTTTCGGGTATCAATCATATGTTGGGCTAGCATAGCTCCTGCAGCCGAATCAGTGACGGTTAGGTATAGAATTAGCGGCAATCCGGTCTGTGGTGGGGTTAACACTGGGGGGTTGGACAGATACTCTTTGATTCTATCAAAAGCCTCCTGGCACTGATCGTCCCACTCTCCCGGTGAAGATTTCCTCAAGAGTTTGAAGATGGGCTCACAAGTCTGAGTGAGCTGGGAGATGAACCTACTGATGTACTGCAAATTACCCAAAAATCCCCGGACTTCTTTCTCGGTACGAGGCTCGGGCATTTCTTGGATAGCTCGAACCTTGGCAGGGTCAACCTCGATTCCTTTCTTACTGACAACATAGCCTAGGAGTTTTCCCTTGGTCACTCCGAACACACATTTCTGCGGATTGAGTCTCATCTGGTACTGGCGGAGGCGATCGAAAAAGGCTCGTAAAGCTGGTACATGGCCTTCTCTCTCCTTTGACTTGATTATCATGTCATCCACATACACTTCTACCTCTTTGTGAATCATGTCGTGAAAAATAGCTGTGGCTGCCCTCTGATACGTTGCCCCGGCATTCTTCAACCCGAATGGCATAACAGTGTAGCAGTATGTTCCCCATGGAGTGATAAACGCTGTTTTCTCCTGGTGATCTGGGTGCATCTTGATCTGATTATACCCGGCAAAACCGTCCACAAATGACTTCAATGCATGGTTGGCAGTATTATCTATTATCAGGTCAATGTTGGGTAATGGGAAATCATCTTTTGGGCAGGCTTTATTGAGATCTCGGTAATCCACGCACATGCGGACCTTCCCATTTGCCTTCGAAACGGGCACAATGTTGGCTAACCATAAAGGGTACTCGATTACCCGCAAAAACCCCACACTCAGTTGTTTCATCACCTCCTCTTTCACTTTCAGGGACCATTCTGGCGTAAGTTTTCTCAACTTTTGCTTGACAGGCCTAACTTCCGGCTTGGTATGTATCTCGTGCATGACTATCTGGCTGTTCAAACCTGGCATATCAGCATAGGACCAGGCGAAGATATCCACGTACTCATTCAGAGTTTGTGTGAATTCTTCTTTTTCTGTCTCATTTAGATTCGCCCCAATACGGACCTCTTTCCTTTCCTCCTCTATTCCGAGGTTAATTATAAGAGTGTCTCCTTCCTCGCTCTGTATGCGCTGTTCCTCCCGTTCAGGGTGTTCGTTTAGTTTCTCCAACTCCATATAAACAATTACAGAATTGGAACTAACAGGATAACGCAAAATAGAGTCTTCCTCATTAATAACAGTGCATACAGGTACAAGTTTGAAAAGTAAATTTAGGAGTGACTCATTCCTATCCTTACCCTCACTCTTATCTTTCACCCTTACAAATTCACTCTTTCCCCCATTCTCTTGGCATTCCAGGTCAGCGTGTATCAAATGTACCGGGTCGTCTCTTGGCTCGTCATCCCCTAGAGCCATGATGTCGAAGAGATCTCCGATTAATTCCTCCTCTTCATCTTCCTTGTCTTCAATTTCTTCCTCTGGCCCAATCGTCAATTTGGTAGAGAAGTTGTGCATAATGCTTTCCTTGATATAAAGGTCCTCTTCATAGAAGATTTCCCATCCCGGAAGGCTATCTCCATCGCTGTTTCTCCAAGGCTCTTGAAAGCCGCAAAAGGGGAAGTCCTCTCCTTCCTTGACAAAAAACCCGTTCAGAGAGCTAAAACTCGGATACTGATGCCCTCGGCTACTTTTCTCCTGGTTGTCCTCTCCGGTGTGTTGATACCCTAAACCTTCCCTTTCAAACCTCAGCATCGGCTCTAACGCCTGAAGTAATCCTGATTGTCCCATTCCCAGACTGGCTCCGGGTAAGTACTTCATTTTTCTCAGCATCTTCGTGATCTTGGTGCTGAGACCGGGGTTATTGTCAGGGGGTAGGTACTTGATTTTCTGAGTGGTGAGAGCTTGTACTTGAGGCTCGTAGGAAAAGCCTCCCAACTGTATGCTTTGACTCCCGATGCCCAAAACAGGTAACTCCATATCTGCCAAGGTCCTTTCAGGATCTCCTTGGATGGTGATTATGTTCCCATCGAATGGTATTTTGATCTTCTGATGTAAGGAGGAGGGGAGTGCTCCTATGTCGTGTAGCCATGCCCTTCCTAATAGGAGGTTGAAACTGGAGGGAATGTCTATGATTTGAAAATCGGCCGGAAAGTTTCCGGGACCAACCAGGAGATCAAGCTTCAAAGAACCCAGAACGGCCCTCCTGGTGTTGTCATAGGCCCTGACGGTTACGGCTGATGGAGAAAGTTCTGAATCCAATATACCCAGGCATCTGGCGGTCTTCAGGGGACAAACATTTATAGTCGACCCATTATCGATGAGAACTTGCGGCAAGATTTTTCCTCGAGTCCGAACAGTGATGTGGAGAGCCAGGCTGTGTTTCTTCCCCAATGGAGATAAGTCTTCATCTGAAAATGACAGACTTCTTTGAACTGTAAGTGACCCGATCATGTTTGGCAGTTGTTCGGGCGTAGAGTCTGGCGATATGACAGCCTCATCTAGGAGTTTGATGAAAGCGGTCCTGTGAGGTTTGGAGGCAACCAAGAGGCCCCAAATGGTGATATGGGCCTAGGTTTTCTTCAACTGTTCCAACACTCGATCTTCTCCTACTTCCTTAGGAGGTGGTGTTTTCTCGACATCCATTAGTGGTGGCTGATATACCCTTCCTGACCGGGTGATTTGTTGTATCCAAAGGGATGCTGGGTCTGATCCCTCTGAGACTTCCGATGATTCTGGTTCTGTCGACCAACTGAAGGCTTTGGGGGAGGTTTCTGTCATACAGATTGTCTCCTTAGGGAGGCCTCGAGGCTTCCATGGTTGTTTTTTCTTATCCTGGGTCCATCCTATCCCAGCTTTTTCGGGATTGGTCTTGATTGCAAGTGGTTGTGAAATCCCTTGGTTGGCCTTTCCTAAGCCCTGCCCGGGTAGGAAGTTCATCTTAGCCATCCATTGGTCGATTATCGGATTGAGGCCTGGGGCTACTTGAGCTTTTGCTAGCAACACAACGGGTGCCTGGTAGGTTGGATCATCTCGAATGAGTCCTATGGGGTCAAAGCCTTCTTCATCAGTGGTCAAGGCATTAATTCCTGCAGGTGGAGCATGGTTCGGAAGGGGGTTGTTGGTAACATTGGGCCCGCCGGGTGCGGGAATGGTTCCAGCTTCGATGAGGTCCTGAATACGGTGACGAAGAGCCAAACAGCGTTCCGTGTCATGTCCCGCAGCCTGATGGTATGCACAATTTTCATTCATTCTCCAAGTAGCGGGAATAGGACTTGGTGGAGGACGTGGGTTGAGCGGGGTGATCAGTCCGGCCTTTCGGAGTAGTTCCAAGCTTTTGACTAGGGAAGTGGGAAGGGTACAGAAATTCCTTTTTTTCCTGACTTCGGTGCTCGAAGAATCTCCTTGTGTGGGCCAATTCATCGAAGGTGCTTGTTGTGGTTGCTGAAACGGATTTTGTTGATACGGGTATGAGCCTATTTGGTTAACGGTTGGAGTGGCCATCTTTCTCCCTGCGTATGAGGCTTTCTTGGTATCATTCTCGGCTTTCTTAGCCAACTCTTCTTCCACTTGCGATCCCATGCTTAACAAGGCCCTGAAATGTGGGAATACGTGCTTTCCCATACAACTTAGTACAGCTGGAGCAAAATTTCTTTGTATGATTTCCAACTGTTCTTCCTCATCGGGCCGTTTGGACATTTGGGAGGCCATCTCTCTCCAACGTGTGACGAAATCGCTGAAGCTTTCTTTCTCGCCTTGCTTGGCCATTTCCAGGTGCTTGCGAGTGATTTCCAAATCCTCATTGGACCCATATTTATTCATGAATTCTTTGACAATATCTCCCCAAGTCTTCATGTGGTGTCTCTCGAGATCAAAAAACCATCTCAGGGCGGCCCCCGTGAGAGTCATATGAAAGGCCTGAGCTAATTCCGGTTCTCCACAACCGGACACTTGCATGGATCTGATATAGGATTGGAGATGGGTTTTAGGAGGTGTGGTTCCTGTGAATTTGGTGATGGAAGGGAGTTTGAATCCCTGAGGCAATCTTGCTTCCGGGTAGAGGGAAAAAGCATTCATATCTGTAATCTCATCTGCTCCTTTTATTAGAGAAACCCCCCTTTGCAAAACCCTCATCTGCTCTTTCAGTTTCTTCATTTCTTCACTTTCTCTCGACACCTCGTCGGGCTGTTCCCGAGCTATAACCGATTCCGCATACACTGCCCGAAGTCGGTTGATGTCTGGGTATTCATTCGGAGGGGCTACTGGGGCCGGAGGTGGAATAGGCCTTGCGGCAACTTGTGGCCATGGTTGGTATTGGGGATCAAGACCTTGCTGAGGTTGCGGCCAGACGATGGGTGGCTCTGGTTGCTGATAGGTAGGGCCTGAATCTGGGGCCCACTGATTCGGGTTGTTAGGATCTGCCTGAACGGGACCAGTGGTGATAGGACTTGTTTGAGGTGGATTGGTTCCTTGAACTGGGGGAAGTACTTGCGATGACTGCCCTTGATCTCGATTCGGTGGTAGTCGTTCAAACCCTGGTGGCGCGACCCGCCCGGCTGACAACTCTTCTACTCGAACCCGGGTACTTTGTTGTTCATTTGTGAGGTTTGCTAGACTTATGCTGACGGTCCTCAGTAAACGATACATTTCGGCTAAATCTGGCTGTGGTGCAGACGCCTCGGCTAGGCTCTGATCTGTCTCTGGATTCTCGCGTCTATCAGCCATTTCCGGTGTGCTTGGTCTTACTAATCTTCCGGTGTGATCCCGACCAGCCCAACCTTCCAGACTGTCGTTGTATTACGGCTGTAGACGGAACCAGGGCGAAGATGAAGGAAGACTATGACGTGACCCATTTTTGCCAAAAGAACCACGGAAAAAGAAAAACAACGAAAACCAAGTTTCGGGTGTTTTATAAAGACACATCAACAACAACTTGAGTGAATTCCCAGTGGGAGTTTAGGATAGGCAGCATAAAGCTCCTTGGGTTATCCTATTTGTCCCGAATTTTGAAAAACTCATTTTTTGATTTTATGAAAATTGGGAATATCTCTCCTCTTGAGTTGCTTTTCATGGGAGATGTACCGGGGAAAGTCACAACGAGTTTTAACCTCGATGTAAATTTCTACGACGGGGGTTGGTCAGCCTCCGGCCGTACTTGCCAATATCTGGGGAGATATATATGACAAGGCCCTATGTGGTACAAAATCCTCACGGTTGATAAAAAATATAAGAGTGTTCTATCTTGACTCTTCCTATATGCAGCGCAGGTGTAATGCAAGGTGAAGGCTTTAGGCTCCCTCCTATTTGGCAAGACCTCGCGATATACCCCAAGGGCGGGTACGTGCAAGAATCTTTTGATATACTTCCCGGATACGTGAGTGTTCTCGTCACTCGATATACCTCGGGGGCGTACTTGGCCAAGGAGAGTGGAAGTAAATGCTTTCGGTTTATGTTGGCCCAAGCGAGCCAACTCCCTACTCACTTATAATACTTCCGAGGGTTCGGGGTAATTTCACACTCGTAGAACTAATGCATGATTTGTGAAAGTGCGTGCAAAACAAGATTTTTCGAAAGGTCAATTGCAGATATCTTATCTTCGAGGTGTATTTTGAAAACGCCATTTTTTATTTAAAAAGGTATTTCTTTACAATCATATATAACAGAAAAAAAGGGGGGAATCCTAAACATATGTCTATGTCAATGAATGGACTCTAATGCGCCTCTAGGTCAGGTCAACAATAAAATCCAGGCACCACGTTGGGGGGCAAGTAGGGAAAGCAATAAAAACATGCATATCAAAATAAACAAGAAGTCCACATGTAAGAGCCTAGTTCTCATTGTCCCCAGCAGAGTCGCCACTGTGAGAATCCGCAAATGCGACGCCCCGGGTCTCGTCCCCGTTCGCTTGGGCGTCTGAAACGTCGGAACGGAATTCCGTCGTTCCATTTGTTCGGAGTTAATTCATATTGGGTGTCCCTGCGTTTATACTAGATGCAAAGGGGTTCGTTCAGAGTCGCCAGTACGTTTTACGAGAAAACGGACAAAAGGGGTCGTGTAAGAGGAAAGGCTACAGATAAGCCTTTCTTTACACGTTTGTCTACGAAACCAGGATTCTATAGGGTTCGGGAACTATATTACGGTTTGGGAAGGTGTTAAGCACCCATTCCGCCCTTTCGGTCTCTAGTGGTCTTATATGTTTATTTTATATTGAAAAACTTGGATGCTTTTACTGACAGTCTACTACTTTTTAAATGAAAACCCTAATTTATGGGGGAAAACGGGAAAGGGGTAGAAACCTTTGTGTTCCGAGATCCGATGTTTTTATTATTGAAAGATGTAAACACAAATGACAAAACCTTTTATGTTGAAAGAGTATCCCGTATTATTTCCTCGGATAATGACGGTTTTCTCGTGTTGTGATTACTTTTGTAAAAGTTCGGATTCATATCGGGACTGATTTAATATGGAACTAGAACTCTTGAGGAGAGTTATCAGACACGTCGCAGTCTATAGAGAAGACAGGATATGTTGATTTTAATTCCTAGATAAGTCTTATCAGTCCGGGTTTTGAAAACAGAATTTTATCCGGACGATAGCCTACTTATTCTTCTGGTTTTGCAAATGGTTTTATCAGGGTCTTTTATTTTGAAGATGGTAGACTATTTATAACTTGGCAATAAGTTTATTCAAATAAGACGTGGACAAAACAACAGAAATAAAACTGATACACAGACTAACCTGATTTCCAGCGCATTAGGAACTTAGCATAACCATGTTGCCGCTTCGCTTACCAGAACGGGGATCGACCTTCCCGACGAGAGTAATAATAAGAAAGAGAATATAATACGGCAGAGAGATCTCCGGTGATAATAATCTTCTCCTTCTTCAGATATTTCTGAGAGTTCGATTCCCGAGACTGGACACGTTCGAGTGTCGAGAATAGATTCGATAATTCTTCAGAAATAAGACGATAATAGAAAATACTTGGCGAAAGATCAGAAAATCAGATCATAAACCCGCAATCCTGCTCTAAAATTGCTGTTTTTTGCTTTGTTGTTGGTGTCCTTAAACCTTGGGAGGTGTTGGCCTATTTATAGTGGCGAAAAGGTATATGTCGCGCGACATTTGTGGTGTATGTCGCGCGACATGTTCCCCATAAAGTGGTTTGTCGCGCGACAGACTTGAATGTCGAGCGACAATCTTGACTGTCGCGCGACATTTACTTTAATGATGAAATGGTGGGGCATATGTTGCGCGACATTTACTTTAATGATGAAATCGTGGGGCATATGTCGCGCGACATTTGGGCATATGTCGCGCGACAATCTTGACTGTCGCGCGACATTTACTTTAATGATGATGTGGTGGGGCATATGTCGCGCGACATGTCCCTGGGAAAGGGGATTGTCGCGCGACATATTTGAATGTCGTGCGACAATTCACTTCAAAACATGTTTGTTTGGCCAACAAACCCTCCCGGGGCAGTCTCGGGAGTTCGGGTGAGTTCCGGACTCAAAAACAGCAGTTCTAGAAGGTTGTTAGGGTTCTTGCGGGGGTCACGGATCGGGGTGTCTACAGTATCTATGCAATTGTTTGCACATCCTAAGGTAACTTTGGGAGATTGACTATTTTCACTATCAGGTTGACTACAAGAATTACTTGAAGACTGAGAAGGAATATCAGATCCTAGATATTCATTACTACTAGAATTATTTTCAATTCTCATTAATTCTAAAATTTGTTCTGTATCTTCATTAGACATATTTAATTGACTAAGATTTTCTTTAACCTTGCATTCATTCTTGTAATGCCCTTTATTTCTACACTTGTAACAAATGACATTACTTTTGTCATATTTTTTATTACCTATAAATTTGTTTTTCTTCTTAGGTGACTGTTTTTGGTAATAATCATCTTGAGTATTATCTTTTCTTTTGTGCTTGTATGGTTTATATTTCTTATGGTATTTTTCCTTTTTATTATGTTTATTTTTCTTCTTGAATGAGCTATAGGGGGCAATCCATATTGCTCACAGAAAGTTCCTAATTCGTATTTAGCATTATTTTTATCTTTGTTTCCTTTCTTAATAATCTTAAAATCAATACACATTTTAAGACATGTTTTTTGAATTTGACTTATTATATCTCCAAACATCAAGTTATCATATTCTATTAAACCTAAATCTTTACTTAATTCTTCTCAAATTTTGTAGGCAAATAAACTAGGTAAACAGTTTACAAATTTTTCTTTCCAAAAGGTTTTGTTACTATCATCTCTCATTATGACTTTAGAGGTGAATACATCTTTATACCATCTAAAATCACTTAATATGGGACAAGTGAGGTTACTTAGTTGGTCATGAATTTTTCAGTAATATTACTAGGTGTTCCTATGAAATGATTTACTTTGGTGAATATTAATGTGTTTACACCATCAGGGGGGACAAAACCAACTTCCTCGTCAAAGATGGGCTGGCTCTCATCATCACATGGGATGGAATGAATTATGGAATCTCTAGCATCTTTTGTGAGATGTTTCTCCCACAAAGATCTAAGAATTCCAGTAAATCCAGAAACTAATAATTCAACAATTTCAGATTGTCCTAAATCATTGAAATTTGTTATATAACTATTAGCAACCATTGACATGTGATTTAATTTCTTTAATTATTCTTGCTAACCAAGTCCATCAATATTCCATTCATACATTTTGTTGAATGAAACAGAAAATTGGTTGTTCAAATTTCTTTCTTCGAATTGTAAATCCTGAGGGGTAGGTTTTGAATACCAATTTTTTGTTAGACTTGAAGGGTTTGGTTTTTTTAAAGCTTAGTTTATTAAATTGATTATAAATTTCTTGAATAGTGGAATCACTATCTTCTTCACTTTGACTGGTATTTTTATCCATGACATTAACTGCCTTGGTACCACTTGTTTCTGTTTTACCATCTAATTTTTTAAATAACTTATTTAGAGTCCTAGTAAGTTTATGATCATTATTAGGTAATCCTAATCCTTGCCTATACTTAGGTAGGTTTAATAGGGGTTTTTCTATTTTATCAGCATGAATTTCAGTTTTATTTTCAATTTTATCTTCAATTTTATCTAATTGTTTTCCTATTATTGCTAAGTATTGAGTAATAAAATTATTTTTTTTCAATTATTTTCTTTTCATCATTATTGCCATCAGATATTTTAAATGGGCTAGCAACAATTGTCGTGTTTTTAACTTGTATATTAATTGTGTCTAATGGTGGATGGCTAGAGGATACTCTTGACTTGTCTTTTTTGACCCATTGTGTTTGATAATTACATTGCATTTGTTATGGTATTTCTCATACCATACAAAGAATTTAATATTAATTTTTTTCTTCCAATAGGAATTTTTCCCATTTACTCATGACTTTTAGTCTTTGCTTTTTAGAGTAATTAGCTTTAAACTGATGTCTTTTACTTTTATTTTCCTTAGAATTGAAATCATTGGTTAATGTGTCCCAATCAATTTCAAACTCTTTTTTAATAACACAAAGCTGATGATTAATTGGTCCAGTCTCAAAATCTATTTGAGTAGAAGACAATTGTTGTTCATTTTCTTCGGTTTCGCTAATTGATCCAACATTTGCATAATATGGGTGACTGATTTGCCCTTCACTTTTAATTCCTTTTAATTTAATTTCTGGTAAGGTTGTTTTACTAAGTAAATCAGTATCTTTTTTAGAAATGGTATCTATTCTAGATGGTACTGGTGAGCTAGATGTGTCTTCTAAGATTTAAGGTGGTCTCCTAAATCTCGACTCATCAAAACTTATTCTAACTGTGCCATCTAAATTTTTTTTTATATTATCCAAATTCATTATATTATTAGTGACTGAGCTTTGAGGGATTTCATTGTCTAAAATCTACTGGCTAGGGAGATTAACATCTTTCCATAATATAATCTTTAGAACTTGAATATTAGCATCACTAGTACTGCTTTGAATTAAAACAGTTTTATCTTTACGACTTTTACTTAATGCTTTTACATTTAAATTTCTTTTCATTGCTTTATAATAAATTCTATATATCAAAGCAAAAGCTTGAGATTCCTCAATCATCTGAGTTATTTCTCCTGCGGTTTTGATATTTAGAGTTAATGCTTTCAGAAGAAGAAGATCACTTAAACTCAAAGTGAAATCTGGAAAGCAATTAAAATGGACTGGTCCATTATGTAAACTTGACTCCATTATACCTAACATGCTAGGTACATAATTTAAATGTCTTGCATCCAGAAGACACAACAATATCGATGAATTAATTCCTTTAATTGTTAAAGGTTTTACTGCAACTTCAATTAGACCAATATGGATAAAATTATACCCATTTTGCCTATGTTTTTTAACTACTTCTCTAGTTAATAAACTACAATTTTCATACTCTTTATTAATGGCGTAGATTTTTTTTTTTAGTTTTTACATTATAATCTGGCATAAAATTACCTAAAAAGGTTGACATGTAAATTTCTCTAGGAGAAACTTTGGGGATATTCCAATTTCCAAATTCTTGACTTTCATTCTCATAACTATGTTTTTCATGATTTATTATGTCAGGAATTGAGGAAAAATTGATCTTGAGCTGACTGAAGAATGAGATCTAAAAAGTCGACTCATTTTTACTCTGTGTATTTTAGTTCTTACTTTCTTTTCTTAACAGATTCTTTGGGTGCATACCCTCTTACCTTACGCAGACGAATACGTAACTATCTAAAACCCTCGCCTATCACTGCTTCCACTTTGAAGAGTTACCTCAGCTCTGGTTAACTGACAAAGGTGTTCTACAGTAAGTTAGGTGACTTAAGAACGAAGTTTTGAAAAGAAAGAAGAGTTTTGAATAAATAGATTCAAAAGAATTGACTACGTAAATCAAATTGATCAATAGCACCAATAATAATAATAATAATAATAATAATAATAATAAATAAATAAATAAATAAAAGGATCAGTACTATTATGTCAAAACTCTTGCACATGCAATTACTAAAACTTCAACTTTGAACATTCATCTTTTCTTTTAAATTTTTTTTGGACATAGTAATAGTAATTATTAAAAATATATGAACACGAGCCTTTAATTAGGCTTTTTTTAAAGTTTTTTTAAATGTCTTTCATATGGTATGATAATCTTATTCTAGCGTATAGTTCATTGTATTATTTGTCAATATATATTGGCGGAACCATGATTTCCATTAAGGAGGGAATATTTAAAGTACACAAAATATAAATTTAAAGTCATAAAATTTTAACTAAAACATAATAGTATTAATATTACAAATTACTAACATTCAACGGTGAATACAAAATATTATGCAATTAATTATTTTTTCAAGAAATAGACCTAATATTATGCAACTAATCAATAAATGAACTTAATATTGAGCAATCACTATCAATTTTTCAATTAATCTAACATATTATGCAATTAATCAATAATAGAACTAATATTAGGCAATTAATCAAGAAATAAACCTAATATTAAGAAATATAACTAGTATTAATAAATAAATACAACTAATATTTATAATGAAATACACCTAATACTATTGTCAAAAAAAAATAAAAAAATATACACCTAATACTAAGAAATATCAAAAAATAGACTCAATGGTAAGTAGAAGATAGTTAAGGGAGTCGGTGGAGGCACAAGTGCAAAGCAACTAAGCAAGTAAAGAACAAAATAACAAAGGTAGAAGAAGTGAAAATCTGATCTGAGGAATAAAATGGAGAATGTGGGAGGATTTAAATGAAAATTAATAAAATAGTAGGGTGTCGAAATTATATATTTGATATCAAGTTCCTAATATTTATGCACAACAAACTCTATTATTTGTCTCGCACTAATTTCGTTTCTCGACTCTATTATATGCCGAATATAAAATTAATTAGGTTCAATTTATTTTTAAAATCCAATTATTAATTCTGCCATAACCAAACGCATGTATAAGATCAAGACAAATCATATATTGAATCCAACAAATTATAATAAAAATCTAATCTTATTTTTTATCAGTTAAAATAATCATTCAATAAGAAGAATTATTTATGACGTGTAAGCTCAAATTGGTAGAGTCAATTGGCATGTATATGTGCAACAGAATCAATCAAATATATTCTTCAGCAATCTTAGAAAATAACTTAATCTAACAAGCTTCTAATTAAAATGCAATATATAATCAAAGAATACATAAATAAATAAATTGAATATTTACTAAATACGCGCAAATATATTAAGAAAAAAAATTAAATTAATAACATAAGACAATTCACTCTAAAATAAATAAAAGTGGTGCTCCTTAATTAATGAAAAGAAGAAGAAGAAGAAAATTCAAGCATTAATAAAATCAATCTTTCTCCCCAAAAAATGTTATTATGCACGGCTATCAATGAAATTAGAAAAGAAAAAATAAAATTAAAAGCTGCGATGCGGCTGTGCTTAGAATTCAATGGCAGAACCCTCCCCCTCCTCTTATAATTGAGATGGCTTTTTCGGCTTGTAGGCTTGGGCTGGTGCATGTGACATGGCCCATTTGATGGCTTCTGGCGAGTGGGCATGGCCCATTTGATGATAATAATTATTATGTGCTTTACATTAGACAAACTCCTTATAACTTTAATTCAATTAGTTTCAAGAATTAATAAAAAGCAAACCTAGTGTACTGTGTATGAGGATTGAACCATCGAGTGAACTTGGTACGCTTACCAACTAAGCTGGTATTATGTTCAATATTTTTTTGCACCTTCAATTCTCTTCATTATTGCTAAATTTTGATCCTCGAGTGCACTATTCGTATTTCTTCTATAACTTTGCGTTCCGAACTTCGATTAATGCAAGGCTTTTGTCTACGCGTAACTAATTCAAAGATCTAAAACTTTTGTCTTGGATTTTTCTTCAAATTCCTTATGGATCAGTGCCAAAATTGGTTAGAACAGTAGTATTACACACGGCCAATCTCTTATTCATTTGAAATCTTCTCGATTTAATTTCAAACGCCTGAGAAGTTCTAAAAACACATCAAATATAATAATGTATGCTCTCCAAAGTATATTTTAGTAAGTTACAATATATCAATTTCTTAGCAAATCAATTTGATCGGCCAGTATACCCGTTTTCAAGCGAACATGAGTTTCTAAGGCAGTATGCTAATTAATAGTGAGCCTACTTATTCATTGTTTCAAGTTTTCATATCTTTTAATTATTTTTTAAAATATAAAAAAGTAACATAAATTAATTTTAAATCGATTTTTTATTCATAAGTGTAGTTGATTTGGAGAAGACATGTCGATAAATGAAATTGAAGGAGAAATAAAAACATAGAGTTTTATTGAAATTGAACTCTTCGATCCTTCGTATTCTTTCAATCAGACTAATTTTATTTTTTGGGATTCTAAAATATCCCAAATGGCACAGAATTTAAAATTCTCATAACAAAATTCGAACATGTATAACACTTCAAATATAAACTTTACAGAAATCTTCAAATCTTACTTCAAGAACCACGTGGAAAAAAAGACACCCAGATTGATTTTGTGTCCTAAAACATACTAATGCTGAGTATTGAATATATTAGAAAATCCATACAATAACGTATAAATATTTCAGATCTTATTTTAATGCAGTATTTGAAATACTTAACTATTGTATAAGATTTTTTTAAAAATTTATTGTAATAAGAACTAAGTGCGTTATTTTTCCCTACACACCTTCAAGACCCACTCTAATAGAGATAGAGACATAGAAACATGATATAAAAATAAATTTTAATAATATCAAGGATGAACGACAAACCGTAGTGTTTTAACAAGTATGAGCTAGCATATTATATATATATATATAGGAGAGCATTTCTCATAAGTACAAAGTTTAAGAATAATTTTGTATGGATTGGGCATTTAAAGAGGTACATGGATGTATTTTTTGATAAAACTTAGTGAAGATAATCTCCACGACTATTAGATTACCACTACCAAATTTTATTAAAAACTTTATCTGTTTACTCCTTCAAAAGTGCCAGTCCATACAAAAGAAACTAAAAAAGAAATTAAAATAGAAAACAAAACAAAACGCAACTATATACAAAAGAAACTTAAAGAAATGGTAACCTAAAGTTAATACACATCCATATACAAAATACGCTCTGAATAAAAAATCTTTCTAACTTTGACAGTGTGAAAAATATTTGAAAACAGTAACCTAAAGAAAATACACTCATGTTGATAAACAAATTCAAAAAGTAAATGAAAATAAAAAAGTATGATGAAAAAGGCAATAGAGAGAGAGAGAGAGAGAGAGATCGCAACAATTCATGTAAAAAAATTCCAAGAAATAGTAACCCTGTTAAAATAATAGAGAGAAAGAAATAAGAGAATAAGAGAAATCTTATTACTCAACTGATATCCAATATGTGTAGGGGTTAGCTCTATTTATATTAAGAGCTAACCTCCTTACTTCTCTACATAATCAATGTGGGACAAATCCAATATATATACTATTAGGTAATCCCACATGCATGCCACAATTCCAATGTGGGATAAATAGTATCTTACAATATTAGTTATGGACATCCACATATCAATATTTTTATAACACTCCCCCTTGGATGTCCATTATGTCACAATTCAATGACAGTTGCCTCATTAAAACCTTCATAAGGAAAAACCCAGTGGGAAAAAACCAAAGTGAAGGAAAAAGAGTACAACATTCTTCCGGATCATTGAATCGGTATCAAATGCACAATATGCTGCCTCGTTAAAACCTTTACTAGGAAAATCCAATGGGACAAAACCTAGTTAAAGGAAAAAGAGTACAGCATGCAAATATTAGGTAGCATACTTCAGGATGCTCCCCCTGATTATTTACTCCCCCTATTGACAACATTTATATATTTTTGTTATAAAGTCGACGCATGCCAATATCATAAACTAACTTTTGAAATATCGGCGTTGGTAATGACTTTGTGAACAGATCAGCTAAGTTGTCACTTGAACGGATTTGCTTGATTTCAATCTCTTTATTCTTCTGAAGCTCGTGAGTGAAGAAGAACTTAGGTGAAATATATTTAGTCCTGTCACCTTTGATGAAACCTTATTGAATTTGCATTATACATGATGCATTGTCTTCATAGATAATACTTGGAACATCTGTAATAGAAGACAACTGACAAGAAATGCGAATATGATGGATTAAAGATCTCAACCACACACATTCTCAACTAGCTTCATGAAGACCTAAAATTTCAGAATGATTAGAAGAAATGGCTACTAAAGTTTGTTTAGTAGATCGCCAAGAGATAGCGGTATTACCACTAAGAAATACATAACCTGTTTGAGATCGTGCCGTATGAGGATCAGAAAGATATCTTGAATCTGCATATCCTATTAACTCAGAACCATTAGAATTATGTGAATAAAATAAGCCTAAATCACTGGTTCCTCGTAAATATCTGAGGATATGTTTGACACTAGTTCAATGTCGTTTAGTTGGTGCTGAGTTATATCTAGCAAGCAAATTAACTGAGAATGAAATATCCGGCCTAGTACATTGTGCTAAATATAATAGGGCACCAATCGCACTTAAATATGGTACTTCAGGACCTAATACTTCTTCATCATCTTCCTTAGGACGGTATGGATATTTCTTTACATCTAAAGACCGGACAACCATGGGAGTGCTTAGTGGATGTACTTTGTCCATACCAAAACGTTTCAATACATTCTCAGTATAGTTAGATTGATGGACTAATATCCCACTAGTGCTTCTCTCGATCTGCAGGCCGAGACAGAATTTTATTTTTCCAATGTCCTTCATTTCAAATTCCTTCTTCAAATAGTTAGCAGTTATTTTCGAACTCTTCAGGAGTCTCGAGTAATGTATCCACATAAACTGCTACTATTGAAAATCATTTTTGATTATTCGTTTATAAAGACACATGGCAAATGGGATTGTTTCTATTTCATTCCTTAGATAAATCTTACTAAGACGATTGTATCACATTCTTCTGGAATGAATTTGTATCGCATTCTTCTGGAATGGATAAGTCCATACAATTAGCGTCTTAATTTTGTTGAGTACGTACTCTTCGACTTTGCTTCAGGCAAAGTTAATCCTTCTGGGATTTTCACATAAATGTTAGAGTCTAAGCCCCCGTATAAATTAGCAGTTTCACAATATCTGAGTCTCGTATATAATATTTCAACAACTGCTAAGCTAATTATAAGATATTTAAAATTTATATATTGGATCCATAATCAGGGGAATACTATACTCATAATCAATCCCAAGTTTCTGCAGGAAACTTTGTGCCACAAGTTGTGCCTTATTCCTTTTTATTATTATAATTTAATTTCTTATGAACACCCATTTGTAACAAAAAATGTTAATATATTATTTGGGGTTCGTACTATAGGTCCAAATATACCACGTTTCATTTAGAGACTCAAATTTTGCCTTAATGGCAATTTCTCATTTGGCCAATTTTTTCTTGTCGACATTTATTTATTGTACGTGATTATATATCATTATTATCATTGCCCTTTGATATTCCAGTAGCTACTGTATATACAAATAAGTCATCGATGACATTTTATTTATATTCCACATCTCTTTTATTAAATATTGAGATATCTTTATTATTTGGTACCAATGCCTCTTCAGGGGTTTATGTAGTCTCTTCAGGGACTTGCGTCTTTTTCAAGACAATGGCCACTTCAGGAGCCTTAAAGAGAGTGAATTTTCTCATAACCTCTTCTTGAGTGAAATGAGGAACCTCTTCAGGAGTGTTCTTAGGGCATGATTAATCAGACTTCCTCTTCTAGGGAGTTCAATCTTTGGAACCTATAGGTCTGCCACGCTTCTGGCGTGGTACAGATTCATTAATTGCCATATTTTGAAGTTATCCTGCATAGATACTAATTATGACAACTGCATTTATAGCTGGCACATATAACTTTGTTGCATTTTACTGCATCATTAAATCAATTAGTAATGTGTTTGCAATTTCTTACAAAACAATATTCTCCATACCTTCTCACATTGTGATGTACGTGGGTCTAGATGAGACATAGTGGTATTGTTCCACTATAATTCTCGCCGTTTTTCTGGAACGGATAGTTCTGCAGGAACTTTCTTATCTCCCCCTAACGGCGGGAATACTTTCTCATCAAAGTGATAATTTACAAAACGTGCAATAAACACGTCTCCTTTAATTGATTTTAAATACGAGATTATTAAAAATGGGTCAAACCATATATGAATAATTAAACTAATTATGGGAAAATTAAATTTAGTAGTTGTATTTTTGAATTTTCATGACAAGCTTGTAAAAATAATAATATATAGTAGAATGAAGAAAACTTACATACCAATAGGTGTCTATAGTCTTGAAGCATCTACAGAGGGACAAATATCATCTTGCATTCTTTTAAAAAAAATGTCAATCCAAAAAAAAATTTTAAATAAAATAATTTAGTAACAAGTTTACCTTTGCAAATACATGGTAGAAAAAAAATACAAATTTAGTAAACTTGTACCCTTAAAAGTTGTTTATTATTTTTTTTCTTAATATGGTACTTCTAAGATACCTACCTATCATGCAAAGAGTTGAATTTTTTTTTTTGAGATAACTAAATTTTTTATTTTGAGCTCGGCTTGAGCTTCTTACTCATAATAAAGAGTGATTCAATACTAAAAGGTGTTGTATAATAGACACTCGATGATAAAATACTTAATTTTTTCTAGTGGGAGCTTTTGGCTCTTAACACTAGTAATAATGCACAATGTTGTGCAATAGAGACCCGATGAGAAAGTAATAATGATTCTAGTGTGAGCTTCTGGCTCCCAACACTAGTTAATAATGCATATTAATTCATTGTTACCTTCACTATTTATTTCAATATGATACTCATTAAAGTGAAGCAAGTTTCTTCAAGAACTGCTTGATAATAATAATCTTTAATGAATATTTTGATATATTATATAGGCTCTTCTGGAGCCTTCAATCTTTGGTATAAGTCCAACTATAGTGGATACTTTTTGTATATATTAAGCACTAACTTATTGAAAAACTTCTAGTTTTTCAATAATAGTATATGATATGATACCATCTGAAAAGTGTATTATGCAATCCATAATTCATACATTTAAATAAAAGAATCATAAATAAATGATAATTTAAGTCTTCTGAACCTAAATTGATTTTTCGCTCTCAACTTCTCATCAAAAGTCTCTTCATCAAGAGGAGTGTAATCAGTAGCTTTATAAAAAAAAAAAAAAAAATCATGCTCCCCCCATTCAATATGATTGTCTCACATTATTAATAAAGGTCTTGTATTTAACTACCACATATTTCGGTATATACTTATGATTTAAGGTCCGGCACTTCTCAACAAACCACTTCAGGTGGTTCTTGAATTTTTATATTGATTTTTCTTACTACCTCTGCTGGGGCAGTTACCATTTCTACCACCACTTCAGGAATTGCCTTAGAACTAATTGTTCTAAAATTATGATTCTATCAATATTTGGTTGTTCGATTCTGATATAAGGAGACAATCAACTTTGTCTAGACCAATTGAAAAACAATAATCTTGATATTGCTACTTCATGAGCATATTCAAGGTATAATAGATGGGGAGTCTTTGATAGTGCTGCTGTAGGAGCAAATGATCAAAAATAAAAAGTCATACTCAACCATTGTCATAGATTCAATCTATTCATTACGAGTATTGGCATGATGACCATCTTCTGATGGTCTTATCCATCTTTCAGGGATTGCCAAAAAAACTACTAAGTCATTTTTAAGTATGTATAAATTGATAACGTATAAAGTTGAGAGTTGATACTTTATCTAATGAGACTTCAGGCTCATAAGAAATAATGAACTGCAAGTTCTTGCTTAAATATGAAATTTCGGGTTCATAAGAAATAATAAAACTTTTGGTTTTATAAAAAAAAAACTTCGGGCTTGAAAATTCTAACCTTATATGCTGATTTATTATGTTTGTAATGCTTTGAGCAATTATAGAGAAGGGGTAGAATAAGAGATTTGTTAAGTTCAAATAGGAAATAATATAACAACAGCATACTTATATATAAAGTTATATATAATTTTAATTAAATAAAAATTTAATAGTTATATGGGATTTCAGGCCCAAATTTAGGTTACCAAATTTATGGAACTTTAATTCAATATCCTCTTATATCAAAATTTCAGATTTTATTATTTAAGCATATTGTTATTGGAACTTCAGGTCCAAATTTATGACTATGGAGCTTCATGTCCAAATTTATGACTACAGAACTTTAGATCCAAAATAATTATTATGAAACTTCATGTCCTAATTTAGAGAACTTCATATCTCTAAATAAAATAAAAGCCTTTGACTTCAAATATAAATCATAGATCTTCGGGTCTATAATAATGAATGGGGAAATTCAGGTCCCAAATATAAATTTTTGAATATTCGGGTCCATAATAATGAATAGGAAACTTTAGGTCCCAAAAATAAAATATGGATCTTCGGGTCCATAATAATGAATAGGGAACTTCAGGTCGCAAATATAAATTATGGATCTTCGGTTCATAATAATAAATAGGAAACTTCAGGTCCCAAAAATAAAATATGGATCTTCGGGTCCATAATAATGATTAGGGAACTTCAGGTCCCAAATATAAATTATGGATCTTCGATTCATAATAATAAATAGGAAACTTCAGGTCCCAAAAATAAAATATGGATCTTCAGGTCCATAATAATGACTAGGGAACTTCAGGTCCCAAATATAAATTATGGATCTTCGGGTCTATAATAATGAATAGGGAACTTCATGTCCCAAAAATAAATTATGGATCTTCGGGTCTATAATGATGAATAGGGAACTTCTGGTTCCAAAAATATAAATCGTGGAACTTCGGATCCAAGATAATAATGATTATAAATTTAAAGTCCCAAAAGTATAAATCATGAAACTTCAGGTCCAGATTATTTATAAAATAGAATATTCAATATTTATAACAATAATAAAAAGACAAACAACATGAATCATAATATTATGAAAGAAAAAAATAAAAATTATAGATCTGACCTGTATGAAGAAATTACGATGCTTGCTATTGAACTGGCCTCCAAGAAGAACAAATATAAATTTGAAACTATGGTGGCATGCTTTCACATGACCAGCCGGCCTTCAAGAAGAAGGAAAAAATTTTAACTATGGTGGCCTGCTTTCGCAATGGCCTCCAATTGACTGTAGAGCAGTCGTATTGATAACGTGTTAAAATAATAGAGAGAAAGAAATAAGAGAATAAGAGAAATCTTATTACTCAATTGATATCCAATATGTGTAGGGGTTAGCTCTATTTATATTAAGAGCTAACCTACTTACTTCTCTACATAATCAATGTGGGACAAATCCAATATATATACTATTAGGTAATCCCACATGCATGCCACAATTCCAATGTGGGATAAATAGTATCTTACAATATTAGTTATGGACATCCACATATCAATATTTTTATAACAAACCCGAAGTAAATACACTATAAACAATTCTAGAGACACCTATATTGAAGTTAAATTGTGCAAGTGTGATAAAAAAAACTTAAGATGGTGTGAAATTTTTGTGAAAAATGCGAGCAGATATATCCACTCATGTACAAGATAAAAGAAGAGAATTCTTAAATGTACCCACAAAATCAATCTTCTTAATCCATAAAGATTCAAAATTAAGTCAAACATAGCCTAAAAAATAGCGTATAAAACTTTCTTCTCACCCCAATTTCTATCATAGGAAAAAACCATCGCTATTATCTTTTTTTTGTGAGAAGTTTTTTTCTTCTCCATCATATTTTATTTTTTTACAACAAAACGTTAACCCAACTATGGTCATTTTACTTGGTCACTTAGAAAATGGACCCCTAGCTGTAACCTTATTAGGCATATTAGGCATTGAAAGGAGTTGCCCCCACTTATATCAATTTTTATTTTTTTTTTGGAATAAGAAAACCCAACTTATCGTAATTCGACTTTAAAATATAATTATTTACAATCCAATAAGGACATGATTAAATAAAACATCATATTCACAAAGTCCTTGACTCCTTGTGTTGAAATTGTAATTCCAATTTCGTATACAATCAATTTCAAGAATAAGTTGAATATGATAGACATATCTTATACACAATTTTTTTTTTAAAATAATTAACAATGGTTAGAGGCCAGGTAAGATACTTCGTATTCGCTTCATAATCAATTAAGTCTTACATGCATGTGGTATTAGAGGGAACTTTAAAAAAAATAATTAAAATTTAATCATGTACAACAAGAAGTAAACAACGTGATATGAAGGTTCTCTCTAATACCACATGCCTATAAGACAGACTTGATTATATATGTAGCGAATATTAAGTATCTTACCTCTAGTCATTGTTGTTCAAGTTGAGTGTCTAAATTAAACATCGGTCTTCTGACTTTGCTCCAAACATATGTACGCAAAGAATACTCATAATAATTGGAACACGTGTATATATTAGATAGGTTAGGACCTAGGTTAGGACCTTTATTTAATAAGGTCTATGTTACTTGTTGACCTTAAAGTCAATTAATCTTATTTTGATAATTACAATAAGTTAATATAGTGTTATTTAACTCGGTTGTTCCAATGATGATAGCCATTAGCCGATATCTTTTTCAACCAAGTGTGACGTCAAACCGATATAGTCAAACTCTCACACAAAACTCCACAAATGCTTTCACTCACAAGAAATGAACTCAAATGATCTCCATGTGCTTCACAAAGAATCAAAACCAAGAAAGGATCAAGAACATCAAACAAGTAAAGATACGCACAAGAAAATCAAGCATCACGAAGACTCGAATTATCATTAAATGGAGTGAGTGCTTAGATTTTATGTAAATATACTTTATTGATCAAATTCCTATAGCTCAAACATATTCATGCATCTTTTAAAGATTGATTCAAACTAGCTTGAAATTGAATTTATTTGAAAAACATCATTTTACAAAAATCGAGTTTCAAAATAAATTCATATTAATTTTAAATGATCATATTTTAAGTTATAATAAAAATGGGTATCTTAGAAACATATATTTGAGGTTCAAAAATCATTAGAATTTTATTTGGAACTAAATTATTAAATTGGAAAAATATTTTTATTTTTCGTTTAAAATTCGCTCAATTTTTGCCCAGTTTTGATCTAACGGTAAAATGGAGGCCTTCCCGAATTCCGATCATTTTGAAATTTTTATAGTAGTTAGACAACATCTCCTGGCAATGTTGACTAAAATTTGAGCATGATCCAACGGTCTACTTGAGAGCAATTAACAAAACAATTTTGAATTTTTTTGTCAAAACTAGCTGTTGGAAAGTTTGAAAATGTATACCTTGGAGCCAAAACCTCTCTTAATCATCCCCAAAGGCCATATGATTTTGTAAGCTATAAATATGATGTCTTAGACATGTTTTAATACACTTGAATCATTCTACAAACTTATTTTACATATATACAAAGTTATTCAAGTATTATTGATCATATTCTTCATTTTTGAGCTATATATTTTTGATCAATTTTGATATCTCTTAGTGTGAGCTTCATTTGTATTTTGTTATACACAAGAGAGATATTGTACATTGGTGTTAGTCACCAAAATTTGTTCAAATCATTTTTGTGAGAGGTGTATCTCATAGAATTAGCAAGAGGGATTTCTTGTGAAAGTATTGAAGGTGTTTTCAATACTTGTGAGAGTGTGTGATAAGAATACACTTGTAGAGGTTTGATCTTCACCCGGAAGGAGATCGGTTATAGTGGAAATTCTCGAGGAACTAACCGAGCGCGGAGTAGGGGGACCAAGCCGAACCGTGTGGACAAAAAATCTTCGACTTTGATCGGTTCTATCTTTCTATCTCTTACTCTATTATATTGTGCTATTTGTTCATTGTGTTTGGAATTATCTTTGTTGTTGATTGCTTGATAAATATAGACATAATAATTTCAAATTGATTTTAAAAATACGATTAAATTTTAAAATCCCTATTCATCCCCCCTCTAGGGTATTTTCCGACCTATATTACTTATTTCCATCAAACAAGTAACCTATCCACATCACAAATTTGAGTACTAAAAGGTTTGAATTTTGAACATTCATCACTTATCATCCAGATTTAAATTTATAATAATAATAATAACAATAATAATATGTGGGCCATATTAATTCTCAAAGAGACGTGTCTGACGTAACTTTGTCACAAGAATCTAATCATCCATTAATTTCAAAACGATATCAAAGAAATGAAGAAGTGACTATCGATGTATGTCATTAATTTCTTCATGATATTTTTTCACACCAATCTTCGTATTTATTAGGTATTAAATTATTATTTATAGGAATTAAAGTTAACCAGATGACGTTTAAAGTATCCTTTTATTATCTTAAATGTTGTTTAATATAAAATTTTAGGAAAACAAAATCCTCCACAATGATTGTCTAGAGTGGAAAACTAAAAGACAAAGAAAATTGTACAAAATTTAACATAGCGCATGTACAAAAAAAGGTACACACTTTTCATTGGTTTAATTGCATTATCCCTGGTAACAACAGGACTTTATTTTCATTTTAATTTAAAAATTGGTTGGAAATTTAATTTAAAATTGTTTATGAATTAAAGCCTGTGACAATTTTAAAGTATTTAAAATATTTAATTTCTGAAAGCTTTTTTTAGTATAAAATTCTTTCATTTGCAGCTTAAATTAAAATTTCCCTTATATGGCCTTGTTATTCAATTAGTAATGTTAATTTCATCATAGTTAGGAGCATTCAACCCAAATTCAATTGACAATGGGTGTAATAACACCTTAATTTTATATATTACTTTACAAGTTTTTTGTTTTTGTATGTGCGATAGATTTATAGTTGTGGGAGGTATAAAATAGCACTTATATATCTTTTGGGCTAGACCTTAACCTTTGTAGGCATAAGTGGTCGACCCATAGCTTGAAGGTCTATCACGATGTAAGCCCATAGCTACTGAATAGGAGTGCCTTTATCCATCAAACAGTGGTGAAATTTTGGTGGAAATGGAGAAATCTTTTTATACTTTTTTTTGGTTTCAAAGATATATTTTCTAAATTCTAAGTAAAATTTCCCCACTAAAAAGCATTTTTTGTAGCAAATTTATCAATTCGATTCCACTAAAAGTTGGTTATTATGTATACTATTTGTGGCTAACGTAGTTTTCCCCACTAATTTTGCCATAAACAGTGTGGCGAGAAAAAATGGCGCGTTGGCTCCGAATAAATTTGAGAATTATTGGAAAAATTAAAATCTCGCCACTATAAAGGACATATAGTGGGTAAGAACAGTTTGCCACTAACAAAATAAATAATTAGCAGGAAAATTTTGACTTGCTACTAATGAGGTACAATTGCTGGAAAATAAAATAAGATCACTAGAAAAAACATTTGTGACAATTAGTATTGAATGTTTTAATTGGTAATAAAAAATCCCCACTAAAAAGCATTTGTTTTAGTGGGGAGTACAAATTTCCCACTAATTATATATATATATATATATACTTTGGTGGGAAAAATATATCTGGCCACAAATTTCATCACTAAAACTGTGGCTAAAATTTTATTTTATTTTTTTACTCTGGCCGAAAAAATTTGGAGTTGGCGCCAAACAAAATGGTAGCATTAGTGGGGACATTTTTTAATTTCCAACTAAAAGTGATATAAGCACCTTAGTTTTGAAACGAATTTTTCACCCAAATCCAATCTGAAACTAGTGCGATTGTTAGATTTATATTTTTAGCTTTCTTGATTTCAATGCCAATTTTTTCTTGTAATTGTTTGAGTCAAATTGCATATTTAAAGATGCGAAAATTAACGAAAGCTCGCCGTACTTATTGGATTCATCGCACATAATTCTGTACCTAAAGTAAGTTGAGCATATGATGTGATTCAAAATATAGGTGGTGGTTGAGCGTTAAATTCAAAATTTTAAAAAATTTGAGTCAAATTTATTTTTACGTATTTAGAATATAATATCATTAATAATATAATTTGAACATTATAACGAGAATAAAGTAATGTTTCAACAAGTTTACAAAGGTCGAAAAGATATAGACCACATCAATCAAGAATCTTACAATACAAGAAAAAAGTTTGATAAAGCGGGGAGATATCAAAGATAAATATCCATAAGGCATGCCCCAAATCATAAAGAGACGACCAAAAGAAGCCTTTCAAAACGAATCTTCATTCACATTGAAATGCCATCGAACGAGCAAGTACAAATCTTTGTAACTTTGAGTTAGATCTCCACTCAAAGAAGTAAATCTACACATCTCCACTCCGATCCTTACTACTCAAGACAAACCTCCATATTCAATAGGAAGGATGACAAAAACTCCCATAAAAAGAGAGACAAAAACCTCGTAGATCTAAAAAAATGTCCAAAGATACTCAAATTTAGAAGTATTATTATATATAGCATAAAATTGTAAAAGAAAATAGGTTCCTCCCCTTCTCCTCCCATGAAAGAAGAAGGGGAGAAGAGAAGGTAGAAAAAGAGAGATCACAAGCCTCTAGAGTTTTTAAATATTTAGAGTTGAAATGAATTTAATTTGGCAAAATAAAAATAAAATAAAAAGGAATTTTTATTTAATTTTAATATTAAATAAAGAAAAGAAAAAACAAAGGACCTGTTTGGTCTATGTTTCTAGACAAAAATTTTAAAAATTCAACTTAAAATCAATTTTACTTTTACACTTTTCAAAATTTATTTCACTTTACTTTCTCTCGCTATTTTTTTTAAAATATCATAACTTTAAATCCAAAAATTAAAATTAATTAAAAAATATATGTTTGAAATCTACTCATCGAGATCTATAAAATAAGATCAATTGTGACTATTTTTTAAATTTTTTTATGAGATTTTTTAGTTGGTTGAAAAAAACTCAAATAAAAACCAAATTCATTTTTTAACATATTTTCAAATTTCGCCAAATACCAAATTTTAAAAACTCAACTTAAAACCCAACTCAAAACATTAACCAAATATCATCAAATTAGCTTTAAAAAATCAAAATTTTCTTTTTAAAACCAACGTACCCATCTCCTTTAATTAATCATGCACAACTTGTAATAATGGGCCAAGCCCATTAGCCTTCACATGCCACGTGTAGATTGAACAAAACAAGGCAGCGCGTGAATTAAGCGTGGACCGGTGCACCTATTTCTAATGTATACCAGTCTGATGCATAAATTGGTCAATGGAATTGAAATCGTACAATTTTTCTAATGTGTATTAGTACGGCTTATAATTTTTGGGTACGTATTTTTATTGCAATTTTTTTCAAATATTTTTAATAGATACCGTAAAAAACTTTTACTCTATATTTTTCTTATAAATATAACAATTAGTTAGGATAAAAAATATATGATTTTAGAGAGCTTTTTGAGGCAAAAAATATCTAAACATTAGAATCAACAAGAGGAGGATCAGTAGCCGCCAAAGGAAGAGGAGCAGCGGGCATAGGAAAAGGAGCATCAAAAGGAGGAGCATCAACAAGAAGCCAATAAAGAAGGGGACCAGACTCTGGTTTTTGATATTGTAGAAGACTGTGTTTTTTTAATGTAGTTCTTTTTTTTGTATATGCGGTTAATATGATAGCTTTTTGTGTGCAAATGATAGGATAACTTTTTGTGCACATATTATGGTTACTTGTTATAGTTTTTTGGGCAGATATTATGGTTACTTAATGGATATGTGAATGTACTGCTCCAAACTATTGTAATCAAACAACTTTATTGAATGAATGGAAATTTATGATGCTTCATCACTTCTTATTTATATCAACATTAGCCCACAACTGCTTACAGAACTCATATAGTGATACCTTTAGATTGATACATACTTCACTCTTTTTTTACCTTCATCACATCACTTAGCCATTTGAATTGGTCACAACCCTTACATTGTAGGTATTTGTATCCTAAACTTTGTGCCTGTTTCGAGGTACTTATAGTCGTGAGATCACCACAGTTAACATTCATGCACTTGTAATTCATCAATGGTCAATCACACTTGAAATGACCTTAATCACCATAGTTATAACATCCACTTCAACTAGAAGATCCTTCACCTTTGGCTGCTTTTAAGGCATCATCAAACCACTACCAACCACTGCGATTACCAACAAAGCACTTAAAGAACTTTCTGTTTGAAGCATCTCCTATGAACCCACTTGCATGAAAAACATGTATATCAAACAAAACCACATATTTGACAAATAATATCCTAAAAAAAATTATATAAATAATTTGAGATCCCTCTACTATTATTTGAATAATTTGAAATACTCCCCTCTTATAATTGATCGCCATTGATGGACAATAATTGTGTTAAATCAATAGGTTTTACTTTAATCAAGGTTGCTACTGACCAAATCAAACTTATTTCCCTTAAAGATCCTTCTCCACTGCCTATTAGAGCTTTGATTTTACACATACACAAATTAGGGTTTTATTAAAGGGCTTCGACAATAAAAGATGTTGGAGGAGCAATTACATATTATTGTTGAACTTAAGCACATGAATATGAAATTATGGGTTCAAATATACCCATTTCATGGTGTTCTTATAGGGGCTAGTTGAAGAAGAAGAAGAAGGATTAAATGAACGACTATTTTTTATTTTATTTTATTTTTCCCTAAATTGCCTAGTCAGCTAATAGCAAAGGGGAAAAATGATCAAAAAATTTTAAAAAAAGCCGAAGGCAGTCTAACCCCGTTAAATGTCTCCTAGGGGAGGGGGGTTAAGTCAAAGGATTTTCATTTCGATGGGGTAACTCTAATTACGGGCATTATCTAGGGGGTAACTCAAAATGGCCCTTAAATTAAATATTTATTTATAAAATTAAAATATTTATATATTTCCATCTCCCTACGAAAATGCATTTTACGCTAAGTCAGTTATGTATATCAAAAAAATGTAAATTATATTTACAAAAATCTTATCATATGAGAAATATTAACAAATAAAATATTTATCTATAATTAATTTAGTAAAATAATCCGATTATATTCGGCTAACACTTTATTATATGATTATATTTCAACATTATCCTTCCATTTAGTGAAGTAAAAAATAAAATATAATTTCATTTCATATCATATAATTCAATGAGATTTGTATTTTTCTTAATAATAATAATAATAATAATAATAATAATAATAATAATAATAATAATAATAATAATAATAATAATAATAATAATAACAATAATAATAATAAAAAAAAGGATCAGTACTATTATGTTAACAAGTCAGACAAAACTCTTGCAATTAGTAAAACTTCAACTTTGAACATTCATCTATTTTGAAATATTTTTTGGAATAGTAATAGTAATTATTAAAAATATATGAACACGAGCCTTTAATTATTAGTTTTTAGTATTTTTTAAATGTCTTTCATATGATATGATAATCTTATTATGGCATGTAGCTCATTGTATTATTTGTCAATATATAGTGGCAGAACCATGAATTTAATTAAGGAGGAAAAATTTAAAGCACACAAAAATATAAATTAAAAGTCATAAAATTTTAACTCAAACACAATAGTATTAATACTACAAATTACTAACATTCAACAGTGAATACAAAATATTATGCAATTAATCATTTTTTCAAAAAATATAACTAATATTATGCAACTAATTAAGAAATGAACCTAATATTGAGCAATCACTATCAATTTTTCAATTAATCTAACATATTATGCAATTAATCAATAATAGAACTAATATTAGGCAATTAATCAAGAAATAAACCTAATATTAAGAAATAAACTTAATATTAATAAATAAATACAACTAATATTTATAATGTTACACACCTAATGCTATTGTTGAAAAAAAAAATACACCTAATACTAAGAAATATCAAAAAATAGACTCAATGGTAAGTGGAAGATAGTTAGGGAGCCGGTGGAGGCACAAGTGTAAAGCAAATAAGTAAGTGGAGCAAAATAAAAAAGTAGAAGAAGAGAAAATATGATCTGAAGATTGAAATGGAGAATGTCTGAGGATTTTAATTTTCATAAATGAAAATTAATAAAATAGTAGGGTGTTGGAATTATATATTTGATATCATATTCTTAATATTTATACTCAACAAACTCTATTATTTGTCTCACACTAATTTCGTCTCTCGAGTATTAGATGCGGAATATAAAATCAATTAGGTTCAATTTATTTTTAAAATTCAATTATTAGTTCTCCCATAACCAAACGCATGTATAAGATTAAAATACTCACTAGAACCATCAAAGCACAATTTTTATCCGCTTTTAAAGAATCATAAATTGAATTCAACAAATTATAATGAGAATCTAATCTTATTTTTTATCAGTTAAAATAAGCATTCAATAGGAAAAAATATTTATGACGTGAAAGTTTAAATTGGTAGAGTTAATTAGCATGTATATGCGCAATAGAATTAATCAAATATACTAATTCTCAATCTTAGAAAATTACCTAGCCTAACAACCTTGTAATTAAGACGCAACACAAAATCAAAGAACACATAAATAAATAAATAAATAAATAAATTGAGTATTTGTTTAGGTACGCGTAAATAAATAAATAAAAAATATTGAATTAATAGCAGAAGATAATTGACTTTAAAATAAATAAAAGTGGTGCTCCTTAATTAATCAAAAGAAAAGAAGAAGAAAATTCAAGTTTTAATAAAATCAATCTTTCTCCCCAAAGAAAAGATGTCCTTAGGATTGTTTTGGTTTGTAGGCAGCCCATGTGACACGGGCTTACTCTTTGCTTGGTTGGATGGCTTTCGGCGAGTGGGCTTAGTCCATTTGATGATGATAATTATTATTTTCTTTACATTAGACAAGCCATGTATACTCTTCGTAACTTTAATTCAACTGGTTTATCAACCATGTTGGTACGCTTACCAACCATGTTGGGATCACATTCAATAAATTTTTAAACCTTCAATTCTCTTATTCATTATCGCTAAATTATGATCCTCCGATGCACTGTTCGTATTTCTTCTATAACTTTGAGCTCCGAATTCCAATTGATGCAAGATTTCGCATACGCGTAGCTAATTCAAAGATTTAAAACTTTTGTTTCTAGAGTTTTCTTCAAATTCCTTATGGATCAGTGCCAAAATTGGTTAGAACAATAGTATTACACATGACCAATCTCGTCTTCATTCGAAATCTTCTCGATTTAATTTCAAACTCCTGAAAACCTCTAAAAACACATCAAATATAATAATATATGATTTCCAAAGTATATATTAGTAAGTTACAATATATTAATTTCTTGGCAAATCAATTTGATCGGCCAGTATACCCGTTTTCAGGTGAACATGAGTTTCTAAGGCAGTCTGCTAATTAGTAGTGAGCTTACATGCTCTATGTTGTTAGGCTGATCATAACATGAGCTATTAGTACTGGGCTTTGACAAGTCAAGCCAGTGTTAAACGTCAAAAAAAAAAAAATAAAATTGAAAATGAACACCTTGTGGGATCAAAGAAAATGAGGCACAATCGTAGGTATACAATTTTTCTTGATACGGCCCAAGTACCGAAACAAAATAGAAAAAGGGACCCTAGCTGAAACCTTAATAGGCATATTAGGCATTGAAAGGAGTTGCCCCCCACGTACTTATATCAATTTTTTATTTTTTTGAATAGAAAAACCCAACTTATGTTAAGTCATCATCAACCACATATAGAAGCCGATTAGGAAAAGGAGAGCAACCCACAAACAAAAATGTTGTGGTTTATATTAAAATTTATAGGTTTATATTACAATTGACGGATTTGTGTCGTTATATTGGGCTGGTGGATTTGTGGCATATCATTTTCTTATATATTTGAGGTTGCGTTATTTTTGCAAGATTTATAAATTGGGAGGATAGAAAAATCGAATGATTTGAAAAAAAACTTGTGATTTTAAAATGGAATGATTTTAAATTTATTTGTTGTTTCAAGTTTTCATATTTTTAATTTAATTTTTAAAATATACAAAAGTAGCATAAGTTAATTTTAAGTCGGTTTCTTACTCATAAGTGTAGTTGATTTGGAGAAGACACGTTGATGAATGAAATTAGAGCAGAAATGAAAACAGAGTGTTTTATTGAAATTGGACTCTTCAATCCTTCTTATACTTCCCAATCAGGCTAAATTTATTTTATGGGATTCTAAAATATCGCAATTGGCACAGAATTTAAAAATCTCATAAAAAATTTAAACATAACACTTCAAATATAAACTTCACATAAATTAATCTTCAAATGTCACTTCAAGTACCACGCGGAAAAATAGGCAACCAGATTGATTTTGACAAAACTTAGTAAAGATAATCTCTACGACTATTAGATTATAACTACCAAATTTTATTCAAAAATTTATCCGTTTACTCCTTCAAAAGTCCCAATTCATACGGAATAATCTATAACCGTGGTCCTGAATTCCTAATTACTTGTGGGAAACTTTTAATATTTATATATGGAGGGTGTTTTTGGGGGAAAATAAATTAAAGTCCCCATTGTTGGTGGGGTTAACCGATCGCCCCATAAACTATTTTACCCAACACTAAACCCTCCTGTAGTATTGCCGCCTTTCCCTTTGCCCCGGCCCAGCTAAAAACGGGTAGCTTATTTTTTAAAAAAATCGATATTCAATTTCATTTCGCCTATTTTTTTTTTTTACATATTTTCAAATTTATCCTTGTAATCTTTGTTAAATAAAATGAGCTTAAAACAGAATATACATTACCATTGGAATAATCAACATCTTTTAACTAACTAGTTTTTTGCAAAAGATGGAATATTAATCAAATTCATCACAAAATGTATGTATCATTGCATATTCATTGGAACAGAATATACATTACCATTGGAATAATCAGCATCTTTTAACTAACTAGTTTTTAGCGAAAGATAGAATATTAATCAAAATCATCACAAAATGTATGTATCATTGCATATTCATTGGAAAATACTAAAACATGGTCACTTAGTTATACTCTATGTTAAAGTTTGAGTTCCTCTACCTCAAATAAATAGTTTCATGTACAGCTATATTTCGGGGTATCTCAAATTATTAGTATCATTTAAATTTTTTGAACATACTCACTCTAAGGTCTTTGGTATACTCTTATCCGCTAGAATATTGGGATTTTATTATTAAAAATATTGCATTATTATTTAAAAATAACTGTCCTAAACCATTGCACGTAAGCTCCTATATCATCCTAAATCATTGTATTATTGTGATTTTATTATTAATAATGTCACATGGGACCCTTTGTTTGAAAAACTGACAATTTTTAAACAGTCAGGGTAAAGCATGGTCACTTAGTCATACCCTAAATTAAAGTTTCAGTACCTCTACCTCAAATAAATAGTTTCACATACATTTATATTTCGAGGTATCTCAAATTGTTAGTGTCATTTAAATTTTTTGAACATACCCAGTGTAAGGTCTTTGGTATACTCTTATTCGTTGGAATTTTGTGATTTTATTATTTAAAATATTGCATTATTGTTAAATAACTACCCTAAAGCATTACACGTAGGCTCCTATATTATCATAGATCATTGTATTATTTCGATTTTATTATTAATACTGTCATGTGGGACCCTTTGTTTGAAAATCTGACAATTTCTAAATGAGTCAAAGTAAAGCAAATGTTGCAATAGTGCGTGCATGTGTGAATGTTGTGGGGGGGGGGGGGGGGGGTTGTATGAGGTAAAATAGTTTAGAGGGCAACCTGTTAACCCGACAAACAACATAGTTTTAAAGTATTTTCCCTTTTTTGTTTTAGGCACCTCGGTATCAAAATTAGCTAAGTAATCTTACATGGGATGAAGTTTTTAATTATTAAATTATATGGGTTTCTTAAAAAAAATGCAAAATTAATAGTTACGGGATTTGAACTTTATCACAAATACAATTATGGGTGTGTTTGTCATGTAGAATTAGAGGTATGATTGGATCAATTAATCCTATCTGGTGTTTGTTGTCGGAAATGATAGAATGAACAAATCTTCTCCTGTGTTTGGTGCAAAGATTGATAGGATATCTTTATCCTATCCAGCATTTGGTGCAACATGGTCATGATTGTAATTAGAATTAATTATCCTTTTATCATATTATAACCGAATAATACTATACCACCCCTGTAGGTGTTATTATTATATCTCGTGATTGTTGGATAAAAAACAAATATAAAAATAAAATTTTAATTAATTTATTTCGATCTTCTTTACGCCTTTTAGATAATCAAATTGATTAATGAAAATTTTCGACCACCTAAAATCACAGTAACCCAACTAATAAATTCATTTATCGTATAATATGGTATTTTTATATTGTTAAATGAAGGTATTTATAAGAAAGTTAGATTTTATAAAAACAAATAAAATTTACATTAGTTTGTATATATTGTATGTAATATAGAACTTTTCCCCGGGAAGTGTTTTTTACGAAACTTATTTATAAATAGGAGAATCGCATTAGCAAAAAAAAAATTTATTTATGTGGACAACAATTAAAATTGCATGTATTTTTAAAATGAAAGCGAGTTATGTTATATAATATCTAGACTTGTAATATGAAACTCCATCAAATACAAAATTTATTAAATCTTTATCTAGCTCTTGTTCTCTCATATCCTACGGATTCCTTTCCTATCCTATTGCCCACATAATTCCTATCCGACTAATTCTAACTCTTATCCTATCCAGCTTTTATCATATCCTATATGGATAAAACTAGTTACTTGGGATAAAACTAGTTCATGAAAAGTGTACTATCAATCTTAACCACTAAACCAACTTACATCACTATTAAATGTATGATGTATCTCTTCAAATTATGTATTACAGTTCATATACATCACAAATAAATTAAAATCAAATAATTAAAGGTTAAAAAAAGTCCCGAAATTCAACATCGTTGCGCCCCTTTAGGTTCGCCCCTATTTAAAAGGTAACGACTGGTTGTTTTCTAAGTGACAGAGCCGGTCCTGACAATTTTTAGGCCCCGGGCGAAATTCTAAAATAATGCCCCTCTTAAATAAATATATTTAATTTCTATATTAAAAAATAAATTAATTTTATTTCAATGAAAAGAGTTTAATTTCACCAAAAACACATTACAATTAAGAATTCAAAGTGTTTACTAGTTTCATGTGAAAATGTACGAGTTTACATAATATCAAAACTAATACAACGAATATTTCAAGCACATATATGTTTCATCTTTTTCCTTTATGTGTATTTCATCTTCCAAAAAGTTTTTAAATGCTCCAAAACAACACCACATACTAAAACGTACATACAAAATTAAAGTAACAATGAAATTTCGATCAAAACAATTACTTGAAATGACTTCTTCTTGTATTTTGAGCTGCAAAATCATCAATTATAACTCCATAGTCAAGATGTTCTGAGATGTCATTTTCAATGCATAAAATTGCTAATCCATTCAATCTACCTTGACTCATGGTGGTTCGCAAGTAAGATTTTAATAGCTATAATTTGAAAAAACTCATTTCTATAGATACTAGAGTCATAGGTAAAGTCAATAAAAATTTATAAGTAAGCATCACATGAGGAAACTCCATATCTTTTGCAAACTCCATAATTTTAATAGATGCCCATGGTTTATTTGTTTCATATGATTCACTTGGTAACATTAATTGTAATACTTGTAATTCTGAATATAAACACTTTACATTAACACCAGAAGTATCATCAACTTTTAAAGCATTTTCAAGATTTATGCAAGATTTTCTCAATTCATCATTATCCAATAAAACAAACTTTGTTGCATTAAAATAGAATCCAACATATATTGAAAAATTGTAATTATTTTCTTGGAAAGATACCTTATTAATTAAATCTCTTTAACATACGTATACAGATATAAAAAAATTGGTGCCCCTCCTCACTTTTGGGCCCTGGGCAGTCGCCCTGCCTGCCCTACCCTACCCTGCCCAGGGCCGGCTCTGCTAAGTGACCAAGTAAAAGGTGCCTAACTTTAATATTCCTTATTAGCTTGGTATCTAACTACAATTTTGAATAATAACCTATTCAACAAAATTCAAAAAAAAAAAAAAATCTTTCTACTTAACGTATCTATACTATTAATAAAGTGTGAGATGGATTTTTCGTAATTACTAAAATGCCCCTCTATATTAAGAAAATAAATAAAATGCTATTAAAATATTTGAATTCACAACCTTATACATAAAATGACATCATGTTACCACTTAGACAAACACAATCATTTGTTATACAAGTGTTACCACTTAGATAAATCCCTTTATAGATGCCTCTATACAAAAAATAAATAAAAACTATTAATCTATATCTACACTTGTAATTGAGCGTGATGAAGTTTTTGGTAATCAATTAAATTACTAAAATAATTGATAAGGATTTGAAGCATGTGACCATAAATATAATAAAAGCATATCGATCTTTAGCACTTGATCAAACACTATTTAATGTCAAGGTGCATTTCAAGTAAGGCCTTTAATTTAAGGGTCATAAATCAAGGGATTGGGCATTTTGGGAAGTCAAATGGATGAGTTGTTTAATGACACTGGTGGCAGTTGTCTCCACGATTATTATATCATTTTCACCAAATTTTATAGAAAATTGAACCGGGAAGTGGGTTAGCTACGAAATTGAAATATATGTCCAATTAACGGAGATATATGTTTCAATTTTGTAATTACTCATTTAACGGTTGGACTTTTTTCAAAATTTGGTGGAGATAATTTAATAATCAAGGAAACCATCTCCATTACGTTCGTAAAAAAGAGTCATACGTTTGGCCTCCCAAATGATCAATATGTGAAATAAGGTTCTTAAGGTAGAACCTAATATAGTCCATTAAACATTTTGTTGCTATATATTGCAAGAAAATGGTCGAAGGTGCCTTATAAAAAGTAAATGAAAATTTGTAGATGTAAAGGGAAAGATAGTAAAGAGAGAAAAATAAATGTAACAAATCATACATGAAACTGTTACCCGAACTAAATGCACCTCTAATTTATCTAAGAATTTAAAAGGGTGTACTATTGAAAGAAAATCAATGGAATCTTGAACAAGAAAGTAAAGGCAATAAAAAAAGAAAAAAAGAAAAAGAAAAAGAAAAAAGTTGCAACTATTTATGCACAAACATAAAAAATTGCGAAATAGTGACCTGAAGCAAATACACATATGTAGATAAACAAATCCAAAAAGAGCACTATTAAAAGGAAACAAAAATCAAAAAGTGTGAAGGAAAAGACAATAAAGAGGGACAGAGAGAGAGAGAGAGAGAGAGAGAGAGAGAGAGAGAGAGAGAGAGAGAGAGAATATTGCAACAATTTACGTAATAAATTCAAAGAAATAGTAAACCAAATCAAATACACTTATACACAATTCTAGACATTTATACACAGAAACTATTATAAAAAAGTAGTATCGAATTATTTTTCTCCTATATTTTATAAAAAATGTTAACATGTGCCTTTAGGGCACATGACAAGTATATTATGAATGGGAAAAAAAAATGACATCTTGCAAGCTAATTTGTGTGTAATATAATCATATAAAATCATATTAAATACTTACACTTTCCATATATAAGTGTTTGATGCCCTAAGGGCACCTGTTAAAATGACCCATATTTTATTACAAAGATAAAATTACAGATGGCCTTAACTATATCGTAATAAAAAGGCTTAACTCTTAATACGAAACAATAAAAGCAAATTAATAAACAATTTTAATTTGCTCATAAATAATTCACTCAGTCTCACTTTGACCCTAATACTAAAAAAGGCCAAATTTTGGCACTTAAATTATTGAGTGAGCCTCACTTTGTCTCTAACTTTCATCAAAGTTAAGTATAATAGAATTAAGGGTATTTTTGTCGTTTCAACTAAAAATTCAATTTAATTAGATCTTTTTTAAAAGTTGACTCAAGAAAAAATCGATTTGATTTTTTTTGAACATCCATTCAAAGCTTTATTATTAATTTTATTTAAATCCTTAAATGGAAAGGAAAACATAGTAAATAGAAAAAAAATATAACAAATCATACACAATATTGGGACCCAAACTAAATGCATATGTAATTAATCTATGAATTGAAAAAGTATACTATGGAAAGAAAATGGAATCTTGAAGACGCAAGCAAAACATGATAAAAAGAAAATTGCAACTATATACAAAAGAAACTTAAAGAAATGGCAACCCGAAGTAAATTAAATACACATACATGTACAAAATACACTATGAATAAAAAATCTTTCTAAGTTTGAAAGTGTGAAAAATATTTGAAAACAGTGACGTAAAACAAATACACTCATGTAGATAAACAAATCCAAAAAGTAAATGAAAATAAAAAAGTATGAAGAAAAAGGCAATAAAAAGAGAGATGAGAGAGAGAGAGAGAGAGCAACAATTCACATAAAAAATTTAAAGAAATAGTAACCCGAAGTAAATACACCTATAAACAATTCTAGACACATATTCATGTTAAATTGTGCATGTGTGATAAAAACTTAAGATATTGTGATTTTTTTGTGGAAAATGCGAGCAGATATATCCACTCATGTACAAGATAAAAGAATCTAAAAGGTGCATTGTTAAAACAAAGAAAATTTCTAAAGTGGAAAGAAAAGGCATTAAGGGTTGCGAAAGGGAAAAAAGGGTAATAATTTCATTAATTTTATGCAAAGATTTAGTATTTTTATTTAATAATTTGCACACATGTCGAGTGTGCCATGAAGGCTAGTTTTTATATAATACTCTATCTTTCCCACCAAATTATGAGTCAATTGCATTTTAATATCCCAAAGTAAGAGGTCAATTATTTTATGAGATAAAATCAATATACGGAGAAATGGCATTATGCGTATCTTGACTCTTCTTACTTAAGATTTATAACTTCAATTTGACAGTTGAAAAAGCGCCAAAGCTTATAAACACACACACACTAACACTAATAGTTACCTAATTAAGTTCAAATATTTGATACATAGCATTTTCGAGTATGAATCTTGACTATCTAGTCCCCTCCTCCCATCCTCAAATTTAGAATATTAGGTCTATACGCTATCGGTTATATATGCTAAAAAAAATAATAAATCAAAGGTGATCAAAGCTAAGTTCCTAACTATAAATAATGACACTATGTAGGTTTGTTCATCTGTTGCTGGTAAACTTTACGGATTTTAGACAAATTTGAGGCTAAGTCTATATTTTAAAACAAAAAAATACCCTAAATCTAATATAACCAGCCTATAAGTGAAAGGATTATATTAACTTGTACCTTAAAGGCCAGAGCCGGTCCTGGGGCAGGGCAATCACCCTGGCCCAAAAGTGAGGAGGGGCACCAATGTTTTTTATGTGTGTATATATATATATATGTTAAAAAGAATTAATTAATATGGTATCTATTCAAGAAAACAATTGCAGTTTTTCAATATATGTTTGGATTCTATTTTAATGCAGCCAAGTTTGTTTTATTGGATGATAATGAATTGAGAAGACCTTGCATAAATCTTGAAAATACTTTAAAAGTTGATGTGTTTTTGATGTTAATGCAAAGTGCTTATATTCAGAACTACAAGTATTGCAATTAATGTTACCAAGTGAATCATATTAAACAAATATTGAACCATGGACATATATTAAATTCATGGAGTTTGCAAAAGATATGGATATATTTCCTCATGTAATGCTTACTTATAAACTATTATTGACTTTACCTTTGACTGTAACATTTGTAGAAAGGAGCTTTTCGAAATTAAAATTATTAAAATCTTACTTGTGAACTACTATGAATCAATATAGATTGAATGGATTAGAAATTTTATGCATTGAAAAGGATATCTCAAAACATCTTGATTATGGAGATATAATTGATGATTTTGCTGCTCAAAAAAAAAAAAAAGAAGTCATCATTTTAAATGATTGTTTTAATCGAAATTTCATTGCTACTTTGATTTTGTAAGCACATTTTAGCATGTGGTGTTTCTTTGGAGCATCTAGAAGCTTTTTGGAAGATGAAATACACATGAAGGCAAAAGATGAAGCATATATGTGCTTGAAATATTCATTGTATTAGTTTTGATATTATGTAAACTCGTACATTTTGACATGAAACTTGTAGACACTTTGAATTCTTAATTGTAATGTGTTTTTGGTGAAACTAAACTCTTTTTGTTGAAATAAAATTAATTTAATTTTTAATAGAAAAAATTAATATATTTATTTAAAAGGGGCATCATTTTAGAATTTCGCCTAGGGCCTAAAAATTGGCAGGATTGGCTCTACTAAAGGCATATGTTACCCACTTACAAAATAGAAAAAAATAAATCATAATTAATATGCATTAAATTAGGCATTCACGTGCAAAGTATTAATTATTGTATTTATAATATGGTTAATACATACTCATAAGGTACATGTTAACATTTTCCTTAATGAAATACCTAATATATATGTGTGTGTTTGTAAATGGTTTGGTTTTGGATATGTTAGACGATCAATAATAATTAATTTAGTTATTTGTCGCTAAAGTTAGTACCTTGTGCATTCAGGAATTGGACAGTTATTAAATTGTCTATGTTCCCGCAATAATTGCCGCCACCATCCCACCATTGAAGCTCTGGCAATAACTACCAGAGACTTCACCGGAACTCTGGTGACCACTATTGAAAGGTTGAAATCCCACCAGAACTCTGAAGAAGTACAACAAATTCGTTTTTGCACCAAATTTGCAGTAAATTATATATCATTAGTTGCTTGTAGATTTGGTGCAAAAACGAATTTAATTTGCAGTACTTGTCTAGATCGAGTTCTAGTAAGATCTCAACCTTTCGGTAGTAGTCGCCGGAGTTCTGATGAAGTCTCCAGTAGTTATTGCCAAAGCTTCAATGGTGGGATGGTGGTGGCAATTATTGCGGGAGCATAGACAATTTAATAACTGTCCGATTTCTGAATGCACAAGGGACTAACTTTAGTGACAAATAACAAAATTAATTATTATTGACCACCTAACATATCTAAAACCGAACCATTTATAAACACACATGTATATATTAGGTATTTCATTAAGGAAAATGTTAACATGTACCATTAATCACTCCAAATCCTATCATAAGGTACTTTTAATTGCACTCACGTCTTATACATTGATAGTTTAAGTTTCATTTTGGAATCCTTTGGTGAAACTTTAGTTTGACTTAATCAAATATCAAAAATACAACTTATTTTTTTCGTATAAGATTTAATTAGATGATTGTGTCATAAAATGATTAAAAAAATGTCGTTCAAGGAGAAAATGGGGAAAATTGGAAGAGAGGGAAAGGGGTAAGTGGCTCTGTGGGTCTTCAATATGTGGAGACATAATAGTTAAATATATAATAATAATAATAATAATAATAATAATAAATAATAATAATAATAATAAAAATAAAAGACTCTCCTAAGCTATCATTTCACCGTTGGATTTATTATAGTCATTCATGGCCATACGATTTTAATTATAGTAGTTAATCCATATAGAAGATGACTAATTTTAATTTATTCAATTTATTTTTAATTAAACAAAAGTATATACCGGTCTCATCAAATGCACATTCTTCTATACACATCATAAACGAAACAAAAAAGTTTGTTGAAACAAGACTATGTGTCATAATTATGGATAAGTATGCAAGGAATATCTAATTAAATGAAATTAATACCTTTTAAAAAAATAAATAGGGCCTTTCTTTGAGAAATTAATAATTTGCCTAAAAGAGGGGTAATTATTAAATATATATTTAAATTTATTATTCACCTAAAATTTAGTTGCTGCTAGAGATATCTTTTAGGGATTTTTATGTTTTTAAATTCAAATTTTAAAAATTTCAAATTTTCAATTTCGAAAATGCAAATTACAAGCAATAACTTTTGGTTAATTGTCTTTGGATAAAGATATACTAAAAAATTAAGAAGTTAAATTGTAGTAAATATAAATATCAAATATTATTTGGGCCATCTAGAAGCATATTAAATATAAGATATTACACATAGGCAAAATTAAAAATACAGTCACATGTAAAAATAGATTACTCAAGTAAGACTAAAAATATAGTAATATTAAAAATATCAAACATTAAAACTTGGGGTATCGAGAAGACATATCAATATTAAATATTACACATAAAAAAAACTAAAAACACAGCTATATTTAAAAAATATTGCATAAGAAAAACAAAGAATACAGACATATTAGAAAGACATTACACAAATAAAGCAAAAGACATAGTCATATTAAAATTATCAAGATCAAGAATGTTAAATATAAATGAATGTAGATAAGGGTTCAAAACCAAAAATATTGACATCAAAATGAATGTTCTAACAATCATTATTCATGCACCAAATAAAAAATTATTGGTTGTGACTTGGTTACATATTAGATGATAGAAACAACAAATAAATCCACAATGGAATTTTTGTAGATCTATTATTCCACCACATACATTAGACTTTGAAGTTGTTGATTGATACCATACTCTTCTTTTAATTTTCTGAAATGATATCTACTAAACTCCTTAGTCCTAGTGGTTTTATCACATTATACACGTATAAATGCAATATAGTGATATTTGCCTCAGTGAATGACATAGACATGGAAGAAGAGTCAAGAATTAGGAATAATAGAGTTATCTATGTGTAGGGTTTTGCATAATTAGAGATTGCTTTTGTACAAGATTAGGAAACGTATGTTACCTTAATTAGATGGGCTCTCTTCTTCTTCTTTTTTTTCTTTAACAAAAGAATTCAAATAAATTTGACCACATATTTGGATAAACTTAACAAATAAATACATCAATTTCCTATAAACATGAATGATTCATTGTTTTAAATATATTTACTAGTTTAGGAATGGTTATTGTTATTTCTTCTTTTTCGGGTAGAGTTGAGATATATCCATAACTAAATATGGAACAAATTCAATCAATTATTATAGACAATTAGGTCATTTAACCATATAATTACTATATTAAATTAGAGTAAATGTATTTTTCCCCATTGGGCTAAAAGCAAAATAAAGGGTTAAAAACAAAAAATTTGGGTCGTTCACTAATTTTACAAACGCTATGGATTTGTGCAACCTTAGAATATTAGGTCAAATATTAATTTACTAAAACGAATAAACTAGTATAAAATTGGGAAAATAGAGTGGCTTCTTGGATTGCTGTCACCTCCAAAAGTTGTGGTCCACATACTCCCCCACATGGATGAACTATTAATCAAGTATAAAAGCCAAGCAATAAGCAGTTTAGCAACATAAATTTCCAAGCATATATTATTGAGCATGGAGAGCAACTTTGTCACAACACTTAATTCCTCAGCCTTGTGTTTAGCCATGCTTTTATTAGCACTTTTTTTCTTTAGTGTCATGTACTTGTTACGAAAAAGGTCAAACCTCCCACCAGGCCCCATGGGATGGCCTATTATCGGGAGCCTACACGTATTGTTTACATGCAAGCCTATATTTCGATGGATTCATAGGCTCATGCATGAGATGAATACAGAAATCATATGTGTCCGCTTCCTAAACACCCATGTCATTGTTGTGTCTAGCGATGATTTGGCAAAAGAGTTCTTAAAGACACAAGACGCCGTGTTTTCTTCAAGACCTATTTCTTTAGCTTCTGAAATCACCAGTGGTGGATACATGGCAACTATCTTTAGTCCAATGGGAGAGCAATGGAAAAAAATGAGGAGAATCCTTGCCACTGAAATCCTTTCCAAGAATAGACACAAGTGGCTTCTGAACAAGAGAAATGAAGAGGCCGACTACTTAGTCCACCATGTCTACAACCAAGCATGTAGCAACTTGACTGGGGGAATTGTCAATGTGAGGGTCATTACTCAGCATTATTGTGGTAATCTGATTAGAAAATTGATATTTAACAAGCGATTCTTTGGAGCTGGGATGCAAGATGGAGGACCAGGAGCTGAAGAAGAAGAGCATATCAACGCGATCTTCTCAATACTTAAGTACACATTTTCTTTTTGTGTTTCTGATTATGTTGGATTTTTACGTGGACGGTTTGATTTAGATGGTCAAGAAAAAAACATCAGAAAGGCAGTTGAAAGTGTGAGGAAGTATCATGATCCTTTAATAGACAAGAGAGCTCAACAATGGGCGAAAGGAACCAAGACAGTGAAAGAAGACTTGCTTGATGTCATGATCTCTCTCCAGAGTGAAGCGGGCATGACTTTATTGTCCGTTGATGAGATTAAAGCCCAAGTTATTGTGAGTCTCTCTTTCATTATTTTATCTACATTAATAGATGTTTATATACAAATTTCTTAAACCTTAACATTTTTGCTTAAATAAATCAGGAAATGATGCTGGCATCGGTGGACAATCCATCGAATGCAGTTGAGTGGGCACTTGCAGAAATGATAAATCAAACTGAGACACTTCAAAGGGCAGTAGAAGAATTAGATAGAGTGGTAGGGGCACACAGGTTGGTCCAGGAATCAGATTTGCCAAAGCTGAACTACATTAAGTCATGTATAAGGGAGGCCTTTAGACTCCATCCTTTTGTAGCTTTTAACGTCCCGCATGTATCCATGTCTGATACGACAGTCGCTGGCTACTTCATACCAAAGGGTAGCCATGTTATTTTGAGTCGATCAGGTCTTGGACACAACCCTAAAATCTGGGACGACCCACTGACCTTTAATCCAGAGCGACACTTGAGGGACGATGGCTCTGAAGTGCTACTAACAGAGTCAGAGCTTCGACTTTTATCTTTTAGTAGTGGGCGAAGAGGATGCACAGGAGTGTTGTTAGGTTCAACAATGACAACAATGCTACTAGCGAGACTTCTTCAATGCTTCACCTGGAGCGCTCCACCTACCGAGCCACGCATTGACCTTAGTGATTCATATGACAGTTTGGGTATGGCGAAACCTTTGCATGCACACGCCAGGCCGCGTTTGGGAGATAATTTTTATCTTAAATCAATGTAAAATCCCTCCATGAACACCTAGTAAGTATGAAGAATAAAGTGTTATTATATGGAGAAAATTGTTTCTAAGTGGCTCCTCCATAATTATATTCAATGAAAGGACATTTTCCTATTCCATAATACATAGAGAACTTCCTTCATAATTTGTTTTAGTAATAGTGACAATTTTCAATATTTCTCCACTAAAAGGTTGCACCCCTATTTTAAATTCTAAATTATACCATTACAACAATATTTTATTTCTTATTAATTACTATTGGTGGTTGCTAAGCCTCACTAACCACCTCAACCTCCGCAAAAGCTCCAGCGACCATTGTTATCGTACATCCAACTAGGTCATCGGACCACTAGGGAGAATTTCTATATATTGCAAAATCAAATTTGCAGTCAAATTTAGATCTTTAATTGTTTGCTGATTTAGTGTAAAAAAAAATTTGCGCTTAACTTTGTATCTAAGTTCGATACGCATTAAATACAAAAACATATTTGCACTAAATTATATCGCATTAGTTGCTTGCAGATTTAGTGCAAAAAGAGATTTGTCCTAAAATCTATATCATTAGTTGCAAAATTCGTGCAAAAATACACTATGAATAAAAAATCTTCCTAACTTTGACAGTGCGAAAAATATTTGAAAACAATGACGTAAAGCAATTACACTCATGCAGATAAACAAATCTAAAAAGTAAATGAAAATCAAAAAGTATGAAGAAAAAGGCAATAAAAAGAAAGATAAGAGAGAGAGAGAGAGAGAGAGGGGAGAGAGAAACTGCAACAATTCACGTAAAAAATTCCATGAAATAGTAACCCGAAGTAAATACACCTATAAACAATTCTAAAGACCTATATTCTAGTTAAATTGCGCAAGAGTGATAAAAACATAAGATATTGTGAAAATTTTGTGGAAAATGCGAGTAGATATATCCACTCATGTATAAGATAAAAGAATTTAAAAGGTGCATTGTTAGAAGAAAGAAAACTTCTAAAGTGGAAAGAAAAGGTATTAAGGGCGGCGAAAGGGAGAAAAAAATAGTGTAATAATTTCATTAATTTTATGCAAATATTTAGTATTTTTATGTAATAATTTGCACACGTGTAGAGTGTGCCACGAAGGCTAGTTTTTATATAATACTCTATCTTTCCCACCAAATTATGAGTTAATTGCATTTTAATATCCCAAAGTAAGAGGTCAATTATTTTCTGAGACAAAATCAATGTACGGAAAAATGGCGTTATGCGTATCTTGACTCTTCTTACTTAGGATTTATAACTTCAATTTGACAGTTGAAAAAGTGCCAAAGCTTATATACATACACACACTTATAGTACCTAATTAAGTTCAAATATTTGATATACGACACTTTCGAGTCTGACTATCTAGTCCCATATTCCCATCCTTAGATTTAGAATATTAGGTCTATCCACTATCGTTTATATATGCTAAAAAAAATCAAAAAAAATCAAAGGTGATCAAAACTAAGTACCTAACTTTAAATAATGACCCTATATAGGTTTGTTCATCTATTGCTGGTAAACTTTACTGATTTTAGACAAATCTAAGGCTAAGTCTATATTTTAAAAAAAAAATTCTAATATAACCAGCCTAGAAGTGAAAGGATTATATTAACTTGTACCCAAAAGGCCAGAGCCAGCCCTAGGCCAGGGCAGGCAGGGTGACCGCCTAGGCCCAAAAGTGAGGAGAGGTACCAATATTTTTTTTATATGTGGATATATATGTTAAAAAGATTTAATTAATAAAGTATCTTTTCAAGAAAACAATTGCAATTTTTCAATATATGTTTGGATTCTATTTTGATGCAGCAAAGTTTGTTTTATTTGATGATAATGAATTGAGAAGATCTTCCATAAATCTTGAAAATACTTTAAAAGTTGATGTGTTTCTAATGTTATTGCAAAGTGTTTATATTCAGAATTACAAGTATTGCAATTAATGTTACTAAGTGAATCATATGAAACAAATGAACCTTGGACATCTATTATTTATGGAGTTTGCAAAACATATGGATATGTTTCCTCATGGAATGCTTACTTATAAACTATTATTGACTTTAACTATGACTTTAACATCTGTAGAAAGGAGTTTTTCCAAATTAAAATCTTACTTACGTACCACTATGAATCAAGATAGATCGAATGGATTAGCAATTTTATGCATTGAAAAGGATATCTCAAAACACATTGACTATGGAGATATAATTGATGATTTTGCTGCTCGAAATACATGAAGTCATTTTAAGTGATTGTTTTGATCGAAATTTTATTGCTGCTTTTATTTTGTAAGTACATATTAGTATGTGATGTTTCTTTGGAGCATCTAAAAGCTTTTTGGAAGATGAAATACACATGAAGTCAAAAGATGAAGCATATATGTGCTTGAAATATTCATTGTATTAGTTTTGATATTACGTAAACTCATACATTTTGACATGAAACTTGTAAACACTTTGAATTGTAATGTGTTTTTGGTGAAATTAAATTATTTTCATTGAAATAAAATTAATTTAATTTAATTTTTTAATAGAAAAAATTAATACATTTATTTAAGAAGGGCATCATTTTAGAATTTCGCCCAGGCTTAAAAATTGTCAGGACCGGCTCTGCTAAAGCATATGTTATGAACTTATAAATAGAAAAAATAAAATTATAATTAACATGCATTAAATTAGGCAATGATTCACATGCAAAGTATTATATTTTGTATTTATAATATGGTTAATATATACTCATAACGTACATGTTAAAAATTTCCTTAATGAAATACCTAATATATACATATGTGTTTATATATGGTTAGGTTTTAGATATATATGTTGGTCAATAATAATTTAGTTATCTGTCTCTAAAGTCAATCCCTTGTGCAATGAGGAATCGAACAATTTCTAAATTGTCTATGCTCCCGCAATAATTTTCGCCACTATCCCACTGTTGAAGCTCCGGCAATACCTACCGGAGACATCACCGGAACTCTAGCGACCACTACTGAAAGGTTGAAATCTCACCAGAACTCTGAACAAGTACTACAAATTTGTTTTTGCACCAAATTTGCACTAAATTGTATATCATTAGTTGCTTGTAGATTTGGTGCAAAAACAAATTTGCAGTACTTGTCCAGAGTTCTTGAGAGATTTCAGCCTTTAGGTAGTAGTCGCCGGAGTTCTGATGAAGTCTCCAGTAGTTATTGCCAGAGCTTCAATGGTGGGATGGTGGCGGCAATTATTGCGAGAGCGTAGACAATTTGATAAATGTTCGATTCCGGAATGCACAAGGGACTAACTTTAGCGACAAATAACTAAATATTATTGATCGTCTAACAAATCTAAAACCTAACCATTTATAAACACACACGTATCTATTAGGTAATGCATTTAGGAAAATGTTAACATGTACCATTAATCACTTCAAATCCTATCATAAAGTACTTTTAATTGCACTCACGTCTTATACATTGATAGTCTAACTTTCGTTTTGGAATCCTTTGGTGAAACTTTAGTTTGACCTAATCAAATATCAAAAATACAACTTATTTTTACAGTGTGAGATTTAATTAGTTGATTGGATTATAAAATGATTAAGAAAATGTCAAGTTTAAGGAGAAAATAGTGAAAATTGGAAGAGGGACAGAGGGAGAGGGGTAAATGGTTCTATGGGTCTTCAGTATGTGGAGAGTAGTGGGTTGTATATAAAATTCTAATAAGATAATAGTTAAATATATATATATAATAAAAAATATAAAAAAAGAACTCTCCTAAGCTATCATCTCACCGTTGGATTCATTATAGTCATTCATGGCCATCCGATTTTAATTGTAGTGGTCAATTCATATAGAAGATGACTAATTTTAATTTATTCAATTTATTTTTAATTAAACAAAACTATAAACCGGTCTCATCAAATGCACGTTCTTCTCTACACATCATAAACCTAACAAAATAGTTTGTTCAAACAAGATCATGTATCATAATTATGGATAAATATGCAAGGAATATCTAATTAAATGAAATTACTACCTTTTTAAAAAATAAATAGGGCCTTTCTTTGAGAAATTAATAATTAGCCTAAAAGAGTGGTAATTATTAAATATATATTTAAATTTATTATTCACCTAAAATTTAGTTGCTGCTAGGGATATCTTTTAGGGATTTTTATGTTTTTAAATTCAAATTTTAAAACTTTCAAATTTTCAATTTGAAAATGCAAATTACAAGCGACAACTTTTGATTAATTGTCTTTGGATAAAGATATACTAAAAAATTAAGAAGTTAAATTGCAGTAAATATAAATATCAAACATTAAATTTGGGCCAACTAGAAGCATATTAAACGTAAATATTACACAGGCAAAATTAAAAATACAATCACATGTAAAAAGAGATTACTCAAGTAAGACTAAAAATATTGTAATATTAAAAATATCAAACATTAAAACTTGGGGTATCGAGAAGACATGTTAGTATTAAATATTACACATAAAAAAAACTGAAAACACAGTAATATTCAAAAAATATTGCATAAGTAAAACAAAAAATACAGACATGTTAGAAAGACATTACACAAATAAAGCAAAAAACATAGTAGTATTAAAGGTATCAAGATCAAGAATGTTAAATATAAATGAATGTAGATAATGTTGTAACAATCATTATTCATGCACCAAATAAAAATATTATTGCTAGTGACTTGGATTACATATTAGTAGATGATAGAATCAACAAATAAATTCACAATGGAATTTTTGTAGATCTATTATTTCGCAGTATACATTATTAGACTTTGAAGTTGTTGATTGATACCATAGATATGTATTTTTTTACTACTATGCTCTTCTTTTAATTTTCTAAAATGATATCTACTAAACTCCTTAGGTCCAGTGGTTTTTATCACATTATACACGTATAAATGCAATGTAGTGATACTTGCCTCAGTGAATGACATAGACATGGAAGAAGAGTCAAGAATTAGGAATAATAGAGTTATCTATGTGTAGGGTTTTGCATAATTAGAGATTGCTTTTGTACAAGATTAGGAAACGTATGCTACCTTAATTAGATGGGCTCTCTTCTTCTTCTTTTTTTCTTTAATAAAAGAATTCAAATAAATTTGACACATATTTGGATAAACTTAACAAATAAATACATCAATTTCCTATAAACATGAATGATTCATTGTTTTAAATATATTTACTAGTTTAGGAATGGTTATTGTTATTTCTTCTTTTTCGGGTAGAGTTGAGATATATCCATAACTATATATGGAACAAATTCAATCAATTATTATAGACAATTAGGTCATTTAACCATATAATTACTATATTAAATTAGAGTAAATGTATTTTTCCCCATTGGGCTAAAAGCAAAATAAAGGGTTAAAAACAAAAAATTTGGGTCGTTCACTAATTTTACAAACGCTATGGATTTGTGTAACCTTAGAATATTAGGTCAAATATTAATTTACTAAAACGAATAAACTAGTATAAAATTGGGAAAATAGAGTGGCTTCTTGGATTGCTGTCACCTCCAAAAGTTGTCCACATCCTCCCCCACATGGATGAACTGTTAATCAAGTATAAAAGCCAAGCAATAAGCAGTCTAGCAACATAAATTTCCAAGCATATAGTATTGAGCATGGAGAGCAACTTTGTTACAACACTTAATTCCTCAGCCTTGAGCTTAGCCATGCTTTTATTAGCACTTTTTTTCTTTAGTGTCATGTACTTGTTACGAAAAAGGTCAAACCTCCCACCAGGCCCCATGGGATGGCCTATTACCGGGAGCCTACACGTATTGTTTACATGCAAGCCTATATTTCGATGGATTCATAGGCTCATGCATAAGATGAATACAAAAATCATATGTATCCGCTTCCTAAACACCCATGTCATTGTTGTGTCTAGCGATGATTTGGAAAAAAAGTTCTTAAAGACACAAGACGCCGTGTTTTCTTCAAGACCTATTTCTTTAGCTTCTGAAATCACCAGTGGTGGATACATGACAACTGCCTTTAGTCCCATGGGAGAGCAATGGAAAAAAATGAGGAGAATCCTTGCCACTGAAATCCTTTCCAAGAATAGACACAAGTGACTTCTGAATAAGAGAAACGAAGAGGCCAACTACTTAGTCCATCATGTCTACAACCAAGCATGTAGCACCTTGACTGGGGGGATTGTCAATGTGAGGGTCATTACTCAGCATTATTGTGGTAATCTGATTAGAAAATTGATATTTAACATGCAATTCTTTGGAGCTGGGATGCAAGATGAAGGACCAAGAGCTGAAGAAGAAGAGCATATCAACGCGGTCTTCTCAATTCTCAAGTACACATTTTCTTTTTGTGTTTTTGATTATGTTGGATTTTTACGTGGACGGTTTGATTTAGATGGTCAAGAAAAAAACATAAAAATGGTTGTTGAAAGTGTGAGGAAGTATCAAGATCCTTTAATAGAGAAGAGAGCACAACAATGGGCGAAAGGAACCAAGACAGTGAAAGAAGACTTGCTTGATGTCATGATCTCTCTCCAGAGTGAAGCGGGCATGACTTTGTTGTCCGTTGATGAGATTAAAGCCCAAGTTATTGTGAGTCTCTCTTCATTATTTTATCGACATTAATAGACGTTCATAAACAAATTTCTTAAATCTCAACATTTTTGCTTAAATAAATCAGGAAATGATGGTGGCATCAGTGGACAATCCATCGAATGCAGTTGAGTGGGCACTTGCAGAAATGATAAATCAAACTGAGACACTTCAAAGGGCAGTAGAAGAATTGGATAGAGTGGTAGGGGCACATAGGTTGGTCCAGGAATCAGATTTGCCAAAGCTGAACTACATTAAGTCATGTGTAAGGGAGGCCTTTAGACTCCATCCTTTTGTACCTTTTAATGTCCCGCATGTATCCATGTCTGATACGGCAGTCGCTGGCTACTTCATACCAAAGGGTAGCCATGTGCTTTTGAGTCGATCAGGTCTTGGACGCAACCCAAAAATCTGGGATGACCCATTGACCTTTAATCCAGAGCGACACCTGAGGGACGATGGATCTGAAGTGGTACTAACTGAGTCAGAGCTTTGTCTTTTGTCTTTTAGTAGTGGGCGAAGAGGGTGCACAGGAGTGTTGTTGGGTTCAACAATGACAACAATGCTACTAGCGAGACTTCTTCAATGCTTCACCTGGAGCGCTCCACCTACCGAGCCACACATTGACCTTAGTGAGTCATATGACAGTTTGGGTATGGCGAAACCTTTGCATGCACACGCCAGGCCGCGTTTGGGAGATAATTTGTATCCTAAATCAATGTAAAACCCCTCCATGGACACCTAGTAAGTATGAAGAATAAAGTGTTATTATATGGAGAAAATTTTTTCTAGTCCTCCATAATTATATTCAATGAAAGGACATTTTCCTATTCCATAATACATATAGAACTTCCTTCATAATTTGTATTAGTAATAGTGACAATTTTCAATATTTCTCCACTAAAAGGTTGCACCCCTTTTTTAAATTCTCAATTATACCATTACAACAATATTTTATTTCTTATTAATTACTGTTGGTGGTTGCTAAGCCTCACTAACCACCTCAACCTCCGCAAAAGCTCCAGCGACCATTGTTATCATACATCTAACCAAGTCACGAAGCTCTAGTGAGAATTTCTATATGTTGCAAAATCAAATTTGCAATCAAATTTAGATCTTTAATTGTTTGCTGATTTAGTGTAAAAATAAATTTGCGCTTAAATTTGTATCCGAGTTCGATACGCATTAAATGCAAAAACATATTTGCACTAAATTATATAGCATTAGTTGCTTGCAGATTTAGTGCAAAAATACATTTGGCCTAAAATCTATATCATTAGGTACTTGCAAAATTCGTGCAAAAATATATTTGCACAAATATTTGTATCATTGGTTGCTTGCAGATTTAGTGCAACAACAGATTTATACTAAAATCTATATCATTAGTTAGTTGCGCATTTAGTGGAAAAATATATTTGCACTAAAATTTGTATCAATATTTGCTTGCGTAATTGATTGCATATTTAGTGCAAAAAATATATTTACACTAAAATATATGTCATTAGTTGCTTGGGGTTATTGTAAAAAACTATATTTGCAGTACCTAAGCCAGAATTCCTACAATGGGGGATGGTGGCAATGATCGTTGTTGATTAATTTTTTTCCAAAATAAATATATTAGGATGGGTATTTTCAGTAAAGAAAAATGTATGTCCTTATGTTGTAATGAAAATGTAAAGTATCCTTCCATTGAATATGATTATCATGGAAGTCGTTTGTTATTGTTTAAGACAAAAGGAACCACTAGTGATCATAAAGTAAAAGTTGTATAATGTAACAGGACAAGGAGTACCATATGTTCACAAGCACATACAACACTTAACTTTTAGGGCTTTTTTTTAGTTATCCCCTTTATTAATAAAATTTTAGACTTACCGTCGTTTTACTAATCATTTGACTTAACCCCTCTCAAACTTGATGGAGTGTTAGCACCGTCAATTTTTTTTCTAGTAGACTGAAACACCTTCATCTTCTTCATTAGATGATTATTTGTGAACCATATCCTTAATTTAATTTCTTTCTTTCTCATAACAAAAAACCCAATAGGTTTCACTCTCCAAAATTAGTTGGGCATTTCGTATTCTTCGTTCCACACATCCTCTCCATCTCACACTTCAACATACCCTCTTCATAATTTTAGCTGATTGCTTCATCTGCATTTAAACACAAATCCAATCAAGCTTTCACATAGACTAGTTCGAGAGCAACAAATTAATCATGCGCGCGCGCACATACACACATATGTATATATACATTTGTATTTAACACCCTGGCTTTAAAGAGGATGACCCTCATTTAATAGGAAATGGAGACCATGTACTTTAAGGGTTTAAGGATGAATTTTTATATAAAACTTAGTGGAGATAATCTCTGCAACGAGTAGACCAACTCCACCAAATTTCATTAAAAAAAACTTAATTTAAAAGTTGGTGATATGATCATATAAAATTTCAATGGTTAGAAATAGCATATATATATATATATATCAATATTTCATTACACCCTTTGTTTTGTTTTTTTAATAACTTTTTTGAGATTATTTATCATAGTGATCAACTCTGTCAAGTTTTATCGAAAATTTTACTAACCTAAAAGATCCTAATCTTATTTTGATCATAACAATAACTTAATTAAGTGTAATTTAACATGTTTACTGAAATAGAGTTATAGTGGATTACATTGAAAATTCAAAAGATGTCATGGACTTAAAAGAACCGGATTAGTACTAGCTACAACGATTATTTTATTATTACAAATTCAATCCTCAATCGAGATAGCTAATGAACAAGTTGAAAATGTTTCTTAGACAAAAGCCTAAGTGAAGATCAAAAGAGAAGAAACAAAATCAAAGCATTAAAAAACTTGTAAATTTAATAGGGAAATTTGACATTGCGCCTTAGGTTTTACCATGTAATTTGAGTTTGCACCCTGTGAGAATCCGCAAATGCGACCCCCGGATCTCGTCCCCGTTTGGTTGGGCATCTGAAACGTCGAAACGGATTCCGTCATTCCATTTGCTGGAGTGTCTTTGTTGATCTATATCGGGTGTCCCTATGTTCTATTTCTAGATGCAAAGGGGTTCATTCAGAGTCGCCAGTACGTTTTACGAGAAAACGGACAAAATGGTTGTGTAAGAGGAAAGGCTACAGTTAAGCCTTTCTTTACACGTTTGTCTACGAAACTAGGATTCTATAGGGTTCGAAAACAATATTACGGTTTGGGAAGGTGTTAAGCACCCATTCCGCCCTTTCGGTCTCTAGTGGTGTTTTATATGTTTATTCTATGTTGAAAAACTTGGATGCTTTTACTGACAGTCTACTACTTTCTAAATAAAAACCCTAATTCTTGGGAAAAGCAGGAAAAGGGGTGAAAACCTTTGTGTTCCGAGATCCGATGTTATTTATTTATTGAAAGATGTAAGTACAAAATGACAAAGGCCTTTTTATTTAAGAGAGAGTTTCCCGTATTATTTCCTCAGATAATGACGGTTTTCTCGTGTTTTGATTACTTTGGAAAGAGTTCGGATCTTGTGTCGGAACTGATTCAATATGGAATTAGAACTCTTGAGGGGAGTTTCACCAGATATGTCACAATCTATGGGAAAGACAAGACATACCGGTTTTAATTCCTAAGTATGTTCTACCGGTCCGGGTTTTGAAAACAGATTTTATCGGGATGGCAATATACTTACTTTTCTGGTTTTGCAAATATTTTTATCAGGGTCTTTTGTTTTGAAAACGATAGACTATTTGTAACTTGGCAATAAGTTTATTCAAATAAAACGTGGACAGAACAACAGAAGTAAAACAAGTACACAGATATCTAATTTTAAATACTATAAGGGACTTTCTTTACCTTCCCGACGAGAATAATAATAAGAAAGAAAATATAATACGGCAGAGAGATCTCTGGCGATAATAATCTTCTCTTTCTTCAGATATTTCCGAGAATTCAATTCCAGAGACAGGACACGTCGAGTGTCGGGAATAGATTTGATAATTCTTCAGAAATAAGACGATAATAATAGAGAGTGCTTGACGAAAGACTAGAAAATCAGATTTTTAGCTTAGAATTCTTCAATCTCAAATTGCTGCCTTGAACCCTTGGGGGTGTTGGCCTATTTATAGTGCTCGGGAAAGATTGTCGCGCGACACTTCCCCAAAAGGAGCATATGTCGCGCGACAATGTGTCCAATGTTACGCGACAAACGGTTGAAGTGATGTCTCTGACAGATTGATTTGTCAGAGAGTGGATGGTCGGGGTCAGAGGGGATTGTCGCGAGACATATCAGGGATTGTCGCGCGACAATGTGATATGTCGTGCGACAATCTCTCTTAAAAATATGTTTGTTGGCCAACAAACCCTTTCGGGGTAGTTTCAGGTGCTCGGGTGGGTCCCGGACACAAAAATAGTAGTTCTCGAAGGTCGTTAGGGTTCTTGCGGGCACGGATCGGGGTGTCTATAGACCCTCTCGACTCAAGCTCCTTGCTTGCAAGGAATGGAGGCGACTGGAAGAGACCATGATCCATGGCTCCCGCAGGAACTCTAAGGAAGGGTGCGTATGCAAAAAGTGCTTGTGAGTGCCTCCGGAGAGGGCTTGTGTTTGGATTTGCCTCCGAAGAGGGCTTTTGTTACCTCATTGCCTCTTTCGAGGGCTTTCATTTGCTCTACTTGCCTCGGATGGGAGGACTACCATGTGCCTCTCTGGGAGGGCTTCGCCTCAGGTGAGAAGACTACCGTTTCTACACTATGCCTCTCTGGGAGGGCTTTTGATCTTCTCGCCTCATGTGGGAGGACTACCATGTGCCTCTCTGGGAGGGCTTCGCCTCATGTGCCTCTCTGGGAGGGCTTTGCTTCATGTGGGAGGACTACCATTGCTACACTGTGCCTCTCTGGGAGGGCTTTTGATCTTCTCGCCTCATGTGGGAGGACTACCATGTGCCTCTCTGGGAGGGCTTCGCCTCATGTGGGAGGACTACCATGTGCCTCTCTGGGAGGGCTTCGCCTCATGTGGGAGGACTACCATGTGCCTCTCTGGGAGGGCTTTTGATCTTCTCGCCTCATGTGGGAGGACTACCATGTGCCTCTCTGGGAGGGCTTCGCCTCATGTGGGAGGACTACCATTGCTACACTGTGCCTCTCTGGGAGGGCTTTTGATCTTCTCGCCTCATGTGGGAGGACTGCCATGTGCCTCTCTGGGAGGGTTTCGCCTCATGTGGAAGGACTACCATTGCTACACTGTGCCTCTCTGGGAGGGCTTCGCCTCAGGTGGGAGGACTATCGTGTGCCTCTCTGGGAGGGCTTTTTGATCTGTAAGAAGAAAGAAAACTGCCTCTAGGAGGGCTTTCGTGAGTAATTTTGCCTCTGGCGAGGGCTCGTGTTTGTGATTTGCCTCCGAAGAGGGCTTGTGTTGTGATTTGCCTCCGAAGGGGGCTTGCGTTGTACTCTAGTGAAATTAATTATTGTCTCTCTTTGACTACTAGAGTGAGAGAGAGAAATCCTCGTGAGGGTGAAAAGAGTTCCTCGAGGTCTAATCTTATCCGGATGTCCGTTTTCTTGTATCTTTCTTGAACTTTATTCTCATGTTTTCCTCGAGTGAGGATACTTCTCTCAGAAGGCAGTTTTCAAATTTCCCTTGCTTTCCGCAGTGTGATGATTCGAGATTTTTCCAAACCATCTCTTCTGTATCGTGCTGAAAAATTTGTTTGAAAGTTCAATCTCTGATCTCTGTTCTCTTCTTTAGTTTCTCTTTTGGTGGGCCCACATCGTATTCTGTTTTTCGATGCCCTTATTTCTTCCTCTTTTGGGAAAGTCTTTTCCCGGCCTTCTCTATTTTTGACCATGAGTCTTTTTATCCCTTTGTTATGATCAGGAGCCTTACTCACCCAAAACGAAGCCCTGAGCCGGTTTTGGCCTAGCTGTCACTTTTGGTGTGGCTCTCCCTGTCACTCTACATTTCTGTTTCTCTCGCTCGCTCCGGGCGCTCATGCGGGTTCTTTCTCTTTTCTACTTTTTTCAATTTTTTTTCTATTCCCGTCTTGTCTTGGTATTGTGCTTTTTTCTCATTGATGGTCTCGGTCTTTTTGGGAGATCAGAGATTACTTTTAGCCGTGGCATTCTGTTTTCGCATTTTCCGGAGAGATGATTGGGAAGCCCTTGAATTTTCATCCTGGGTGTGCGGTTTTTAGCAATTTTTCCGAAAACTGCTTTTCGGAAGTCCTCCTGCAAGAGATAAAATGAGACAAAGATCAAAAAATCAGGGGATGGGATGGGTTTGTCGCGCGACAGTTCGGTGTCTGGCTCTTTGTCGCGCGACAATGTGGCCATTTGTCGCGCGACAAATTGCCCCACTATATAAGCCCTTTGCTGAGCTCATTCCACCTCATTCTCTCTTTTCTCTCTCTCTCTCTAGCTTTCTTTCTCTCTCTTTCTCTCTTCTCCCAAGCGCGGAAGCCCTGCCGCTCTTTCAATTTTTCTCACATATTACATTTACACGGATGGATCCTGCATATCCCGATAGACTGGAGGGTGACCAGGAGGAGGTCACTTTTACAGACGCTCAGGGCGTTCTTCGCTGCAGTCCTCACCACGACGACTGGGAGGACTTGGATTGGTATGGCGAGGATGGGGTGGATCGTGGTCGGGCGGTGGTCTACCAAGACGCGACCCGGGCTGCTCCAGTTCCGGACATTCCTTGGCTCTTGATGGAGCCAGTTTCTCACGAGATCCGTCGACGGTCTCTGGTACGTCTTCTTTTGTGTATTTTTCTGTTCTTTTATTTCTGTCGTTTCCTGCATGTATTTTAAACAATGTGAGTATGCATGTCTGCCTAGAAATAACGTCCGATTTTTAGTGAACTCATACTTTTTTACTTGTGATAACTCCTAGATCTAGGGAATCTACATAATGTACCCTTATAACTCTACAACTCTCATAATTACACCAAAATACCCTCAGGATTTTGGAAAATTACATAATTTACCTCTATAACCCTATATCTCTCATAATTATACCAAAATACCCTCAAATTTAGAAAATTACATAATTTACCCCTATAACCCTATATCTCTCATAATTACACCAAAATACCCTCAAATTTAGAAAATTACATAATTTACCCCTATAACCCTATATCTCTCATAATTACACCAAAATACCCTCAGGTTTGGAAAATTACATAATTTACCCCTATAACCCTATATCTCTCATAATTACACCAAAATACCCTCAGGTTTAGGAAAATTACATAATTTACCCTTATAACCCTATATCTCTCATAATTACACCAAAATACCCTCAGGTTTAGAAAATTACATAATTTACCCCTATAACCCTATATCTCTCATAATTACACCAAAATACCCTCAGGTTTAGAAAATTACATAATTTACCCCTATAACCCTATATCTACCAAAATACCCTCAGGTTTAGGAAAATTACATAATTTTATCCTTATAACCCTATATCTCTCATAATTACACCAAAATACCCTCAGGTTTAGGAAAATTACATAATTTACCCTTATAACCCTATATCTCTCATAATTACACCAAAATACCCTCAGTTTTAGGAAAATTACATAATTTTACCCTTATAACCCTATATCTCTCATAATTACACCAAAATACCCTCAGTTTTAGGAAAATTACATAATTTTACCCTTATAACCCTATATCTCTCATAATTACACCAAAATACCCTCAGGTTTAGGAAATTTACATAATTTACCCTTATAACCCTATATCTCTCATAATTACTCCAAAATACCCTCAGGTTTGGAAAATTACATAATTTACCCCTATAACCCTATATCTCTCATAATTACACCAAAATACCCTCAGGTTTAGGAAAATTACATAATTTACCCTTATAACCCTATATCTCTCATAATTACACCAAAATACCCTTAGGTTTAGAAAATTACATAATTTATCCCTATAACCCTATATCTCTCATAATTACACCAAAATACCCTCAGGTTTAGGAAAATTACATAATTTGCCCTTATAACCCTATATCTCTCATAATTACACCAAAATACCCTCATAATCCGGTATTCGTTCCTCTTGTCTGCAGTGGGTTGGCCGTGGTTGGGTTCTCCCAACACCATCTCTTTGGAGTGGCGACAAGCACCGGCCCCTGTCCAGGAGTTGCTTTTTGCGACTCCTTTTGGTTCTCTCTTCGATGCCCTCCCGGCGCGGGTATTTAGGGCAGCTGTGTTGGTGTCAGCTCTGGCCTGCCACTAGTTGGACACCACTCGCACTTTTCAGTGGAGCTGGGGGGGATATGACGATGACCCCCCTTGACTTGTTTGCTCTGACCGGGATTCCTTCAGGGGGGGTCCCCATACAGATCGATGTACCCTTGCGTCTGACAGTAGAGGGCATCATTGGTGCATTAGGATGGTTTCCGGAGCGGCGGAGTTCCGGTGATACGATTCCTCAGGCCATCTTGGTTATTCGGCTAGCCACGGAGAGAGCCCGATTAGTTGCCTCAGGAGCGCTGATGACCCGTCAGGAGTCGCGCCAGTATGCCCGCGTCCTTCTTCTATTGACGTTCCATGATCTATTCGAGGCCCGTGGGGGGGACACGGCCCATCTCTGGTGGCTGCCCTATCTCCGAGATTTCAGCATTTTGTTTGATTACGATTGGGGAGGCCTCATCCTTGCGGTCCTATATGATGCCATGGACCAGGTTTCTCGCCATTTAGCCCTGAACCTCAAGGGCTTCTCATTGTTGTGGGAGGTACACACTTTTATCCTTTTATTTCTGCTTCAGTTCCTTACGTCTTTCCTGTTGATTATTGCCGATATTTTATGTTTCTTCTTCAGAGTTGGTTTGTGGCGTATACCCGTTTGGGGCGCGCCCAGGTGGATCTCCTCGTCGAGAATGAGGACCAGTTTTCCTTTCTCCGCCGATTCATCGCGGGGAACTATAGGGCTCCTTATGTATACCGGACCCGGGAGACCGGTGCTGCTGCCGTCCATGACCTGTTGAAGGAGCAGGTAAATTTTTTAGTACTCTTTCCTTTCAATAAACAAATTGTAAATGTAAATATAAACAACTGAAAAAATTTTGTTCTCTTTGTAGATTGAGTGGGCCCCTTGGGGTGATCTGAGTCTCCATTTTGGGTATGGTCGTGCTCTGACCGCCTCAAGGACTAGGCGGCTTATCCGGGACGAGTACGGCCTTCACTTTTATTTGGGCGAGAGGGTTAATCGCCAGCACACACCGGCCCAGTGGCCTCGAGTTCCACTTTTTCCCCCGGTTCTGATGAGGCGGACGGGCGAGATCGATTCGGTGACGGTGCAGGCCTTGGTGGACGGTCTTGGCTTCCAGACGTTCACCGAGGAGGGAGACTACGCCGCTTTTGCTGCCCGTTATTTGATGAGGGAGCCGAAGGGAACTCGGGGACGGGTCTTCTATGAGAGGTATCGGGCATTGGGAGGCGATCCCCATTACATACGGGGACAGACCCACTTAGCCAGGGCGATTCTGGGTCACCTACCACCTGTCCCTGATCAGAGGGACAACATTCTAGATTTTGAGGACGAGGACCCCGAGGGAGAGAGGGACATTCCTGCTGCTGCTGAGGGTGGTGGTAGGTCAGGGGGTGAGGGAGGTGGTACGACGGCAGCTCCGGAGCAGTCACCTCAGACGACACCCGTGGAGGAGCGGCGTGCTGAGGGTTTTGCGTTCCCTACCGGCCCTTCCGTGTCTCCGGAGGTCCTTTTTGCCGCTGCTAAGGCTGCCGAGGGGAGAGCCGAATTTTCTGAGAGGTCCTGGGAGCCTGCGGATCTTGGGGCGGATTACGAGCAGTTCGGGCGGACCCCTCCTGCTGCGGCGGCTACTCCTTCTAGTGGGGTTCCGCCTTTGAGGGCGACGGCTATGGTGGATCCTCCGGGGGTCCGTACCTACGCCACGTTGACTCCTCTCCCGACGACTGCTATGGGACCTCCAGCCTGATCTTCAGGTCTCGGCAGCTCATCTTCTCGCCCTCTTTTGTTTCTTATTCGCGAGGAGGGAGGGTCCACTTCTGCGGCTGTCCCGGCGGGGTCATCCATTCCGTGGGTAGATCTACCCCCACTCCCCAGTAGGGATGGCAACGGGTCGGTTCGGGGACGGGTATAGGGTCCCCCGCCCCCGCCCCCGACTTTGAAACCCGCCCCCATACCCGGTTTTGAGATTTCGGGTATTATTTCGGGTATTACCGCCAGGTAACGGGTATCCATGGGTAACCCGATTATACATATATATATAAAAAAAATAGTTTAACTAGCAAATAAAATGTTAAAAAAAATTATATTTCTCAATCAATTTTAAGCACAACTTATAATCTAAAATATACTACGAGTACGAGTTTATATCATAAATTAATTCCATTAATCTAAAGTCTAAAAGTATCATCAAAACAAACCCAAATAACATACCATAAAAAACTCTATTACTTTAAAACATAAACAACACTATCCAAATAAAGCGAAATAACAACATAACACAAAGCCAAATGGCCCAAATAACAACATAACACAAAGTCAAATAACAATATAACATCTATCAAATGTTTTCATCATATTAAAATATTAAGAAAATATTTTTTCCCTCCAACAAACTACGCATGATCTTCATAACTCGGTCACAACACTTGCACCCTATAAGAAAGTCAAATAAATAAATTGATTCATTAGAATTTACACAAAGCATAAACGAAAGAAAAAGAAAGTCTTGCATCGATAATAAAAAATACCTCATCATCATCTTTATCCTCATACACATTAGCTCTTACAAATTCCGCATCCTTAGAAGAATCATCACCTTCTAAATAAAATTTCAAACAAATTTAATTAACCATTCACTAAATAAAAATAATCTAAATATAACAAATGAATATCTTATTACCTTTAATCTCCGTCCATAACCAATCTTGAGCACACATCAAATCCTCTAAAGTTTTTGGATGAAGTCTACTCCGATGTGGACTCACAAATCTACCACTAGTACTAAAAGCGGATTCCGAAGCAACCGTAGACACAGGAATAGCCAATATATCTCTAGCAATAGCACTTAAGGTAGGATACTTAATGCCATTTACTTTCCACCAAGCCAAGATACTAAAGTCATCGGTCCAAGGTAAAACGGGCTCATCTAAATAATAATCCAATTCCGACTTAACAATGTCATTAGTAGATGTACTAGAAACAAATTGGGTAAATTGGTTAATCCAACTACTCTTCCCCAAACCACCTTGTGTATGAGACACCACACTTGAGTTTTCACAACTAGACATTCCTAGTCCCACTTCCATATTTGCTTTCTCATTCATTTGATATTCACTCAACAAATCAAAACCAAGATTACGAATTTTTTCAATCTCTCTTATAGCCCCGTTCTCATAAATTTTAGAAAAATAAAACTCAATTCCCTTCATCTTAAATCGCGGATCCAAAATTGTACCTAAAGCCAATATCCCATGAAGTTAATTCCAATACTTCTCAAACTTTGTGATCATGTTACTTGCCATACACCTAATTTCCTCAAAACTAGATAAAGCCCACTCTTTCATCAATCCCCTAATCTCACAAATTTTAGGGAAGAAGAGGTTCACCGTAGGATATTTAGTTCCCAAAAACAACTCGGTTACTTTATAAAATAGCCCTAACCTCTCACAAATCTCCTTTGCCAACAACCATTCACTTTCTGAAGGCAAACTTTTATATTGGGACTCGCGCCGTTTCAATCTTTCAAACACTACTTTATAACCTAAAGCAATGTTAAGCATTAAATAAGTGGAGTTCCATCTAGTTTTGCAATCAAGAGCTAATTTCTTAGTAAATGAAACCGAGCATTGTTTGGCAACTAAAGCAAACATTTCATCTCTCTTAGGTGTGGCCGTACAATAAGCAACACTATCACGGACTTTTTCAATGGCATCACTAATTACTTCTAGCCCATCTTTCACAATCAAATTCAAAATATGTGCCGAACAACGCAAATGAAACACTTTTCCACCCAACAATAAAGAATTACATGGAATCTTATCTAAAAGATGATTAATCATAGCATCATTGGTGGTACAATTATCCACAGTTAAAGTGGACATTTTACGATCCAAATTCCAATCAAGTATGCACTCCATAAAAGTATCAGAAAGTACCTCAGCAGTGTGTGGACATAGCACGTATATAAACCTAATATCAAAAGAAAGAAATTCAAGTAAGTAACTAAAACATATTATTAATAACATTCATTTCTTAGTAAAATTAAAATAACATTAAAAATACCTCACAATTCGACTTTGTAAGGTCCACGATTCATCAATGAAATGTGAAGTTACGGCCATAAATCCTCTTTTTTGATTAAAGGATGCTCACATATCAGTAGTAAATGCAAATCTACTCCGATTACTACCCAACAACTCCATTGTTTTCGCCTTCTCAAACTCGAATATCTTCATTATATCAGCCTTGACCGTATTTCTAGAAGGAACTTTAAACAATGGTTGGAGTGATCTACTATACTCTCTAAACCCATAATGTTCGACCATTGATAGTGGATACTCATGTAAAATAATCATTTTTCCAAGTGCATCTCTTGTGGCTTGTTGGTCAAATGTATAAGCTTCAAGTGTTGTCTTACCATCACTTTTTCGAGGATTCAAAATTGATTGTTTAATGTCTCTAGTTTTTCTTAGAGGTCATTTTCAAAATGTTCACGTAAGTGAGATGTCCCATGTTTACTTTCTCCCCCAAGATTTTTTTTACAATAGTGACAAGTAGCTTTCATTGCCCCATTAATTTTTTGTCTTGTAAAGTGTTTCCACACAAATGATTTCAATCTTTTATTAGGTATTTCATCACCATCTCCATCATCATCATGAGCTCGAGTTGGATTTGAAGTCATATCAACATCAACATTATCAGTAGACTGTTGATTAGAAGTTACCTCAGTTGGAGAAGTGACGTTTCGGCTCGTATTAAAGAAAGGACCGGCAACTAATAAACCCTTTTTAAGAGAGTTAAATTTGAACTATTTGCTTAAAAGTGAATAATTAATTTTTTGACATTATACTTTGTTCAAATGGGTACTTTAAATCTATTTTATTTGAACTATTTCTTTATTCTAATAATATAATTTTATGTTTTATATAGAAAAAATAATTTATAAGAATTGTTTATTTGTTAACAAATTCAAAAATAACTTGCTGCAAAAAAAAAAAAAAAAAAAAAAAAAAAAAAAAAAAAACCTTGTTGCTATTTTATATGATATTAGACATATATATATATACACACATATATACAAAATTAAACTACTAAAACCAAATCGTATCCAAATGGAAAGAAAAAGGCAAAAAAAGGAAATGTAGTCACAAAGAACAAAACCCAAGCAATCGGAAAGAAAAAGAGAAAAAAAAATCCTTCTTAAAAAAAATATATATATGACAAGAGGATTCCACACGGCCACACTTATTCCTTCCAACTATGTATGATAAAAAATATATATATGACATATATATATACACATAGAATTTTAGACATTTAATAATTTAAGGGATGAAGCCAACAACAAACAATGTATATAATTTATAGAATATTTGAGTGGGTTAAATATATGCACCTGAGAATATGAGACGAAGCCAACAACAAATAATGAGAGTATGAGATGAAGCTGGGACTCTGGGAGTTTCCGAGTTTGGGACGATTGGACGAACAGGAGGCTCGAAGTGAAACTGTGGAAGCGGCGCAGCGGCAGCACTGAAGCAGGTAGAACCGTAGAAGAGTGAAAGATGAAAAAAGGAAAATGAGAAAACCCTACTGTCTACTGAATGAATACTGACCTAACTCTTGGATTAATAAAAAATGAAAAAAAAAAGGGAAATAAGGCATAATGGAAGTTAGCTGGCACCCACAGACCCACTCAAAATTCAAATTGTTTTTGGTGATTTGGTCCGTGCTTGTGCAACGTGCAACATGGTTATTAATTATTAAACTATTAATATTTATAATATATTATTTAAAATTTTATATATTATATATATATACTAAGTCGGGTACGGTTACGGGTAGGGGACCCCAATACCCGCCCCCAACCCGCCCCCGTTGATTTTTCACAAACCCGAACCCGAATATTCACCTCCATACCCGCCCCCATCGGGTCGGGTACCTGCGGATACCCGAACCCGCGGATTTTTTTGCCATCCCTACTCCCCAGAGACATCTCTTATGTCGACGCTGGTTTACGTCGATATCCTGTCCCTGAGTATCCTCTTCCTGAGGATACTTTTGACTACTTGGGTGGTCGTCTTGGTGATGAGGTACCTTCTTTACCTTCCCTTGATTTCATCTGTACTTACTTATTCTCTTAACTATGTTGATTCTCTTATCTTATGTCTTTTACAGAGGGTGAGTGTACGGGTGGCAGATATGCGGGCTTGGCACGCCCAGTATCTCTACAGCTGGAACCTGCTCCAGTACGTCGGTCGAGACCCTCCAGCATACATGCGCAACTATCAGAGGGCTATTGACATTTTCCTACGGCCGGATGACCCCCTGACTTCTTCTCATGCCCAGACGGAGTCTCGGAGGAGTAGTAGTCGGATCTTTAGGCGATCCCAATCCTCAGTGATCCGTCCTACGGCACCGGTCCAGTCCACGGGGCCTTCCCAGGCCGCAGTTCCCCCTATTCCAGGCGTCCCAGTAGTTGATCTTACTCCCGAGGAGGGCTCGAGTGATAGTGGGAGCGTGTCAAAACGCGCTCGAGTAGATTAGTTTCCCTTTCTGCATTTTTGTTAGTTTGAAATAGAGATGTATTTATTTTAGGCATGTTTAGACAGATATGTAGTTTTTGAAAACTGTTCTTTTATTTGATTTATGAAAATCTTTTACTTTGTGTCTATTATTCTCTGCCTGTGAAAGATGTATACATATATATTTATATATGAGTTAGTGATTTAGGGGCCATACCTTGTAGCGTAGCGACACTTTTTATATTTTCTGCAAAAGAACAAAGTGAGAACAAGAATACATCCAGAAGTAATTCTTTTGGCAAAGATGACTCTTATTGTAAGGAAAACAAAGATAAGGTAACCCTAAATGGGTTTGTCGCCCGACAATCCCTTCTGGACATGGGTTTGTCGCGCGACAAACAGGTACAGGATCCCCTTTTTTGCTATAAATACACCCATCTTCCTTCCTTCATCCCCACACCTTCTCAAAATGTCCTCTTATCGCACAAACTCTGATTTTTCTTACATCAATGCTCGAGATGCTTTGATATCTTCTGAAAATGGTTTGAACTTCGGTGCCGTCAGTCCTTTAGCGGGCTGGTGCCATTGTCCCGTCGATTTTTCCTTTCTATTAGGTGCTTTGCATTTCTGGAGTCCTGCGGACCATCTTTTTCGCTTTGGACTAGATGAGCTCTGTCCGACTTATGAGGAGTTCTCTTGGCTGTTGCGTTCGGACGTTCGTCTCCCAATGGCGGTTCCCATAGAAGAAATCGGTCCTCGGGATATGCTGATTGCTCTGTTAGCCATTCCCCAAGCGGCCTGTGATGGTTTCATTACTGACGGACTCCTTGACCTTCATAAAATGGTGAGGTTCTTTGATCATTATGAAGATAGAGCCTCTTACGGCATGGGGCGTACTGCGGCGGCCCTGATCTACCTTGTCTCTTATATGTTACTGGTGACGGGTTCCTCCCATGTTGATCCGACCATTCTGAGTTTGATCTATCATGCTAGAAATGGAGAGTCCATAGTGCCTATTGTTCTTGCAGAGACTCTGAACGGTCTAGACGATATTCAAAGGGGGGCTTCGCCCTTCTTCAGGGGAAGTCCGCGCTTGCTATACATGTGGCTGTTGGAGCGTTTCCGATCGGTGGGCTTCAACGGGGTTTGGCTTGACAATCCGACTCATTTCTTCCATCGTCCTCTCTTTGTTGCTTTGACCATGTCTTCTTCTGATTGGACGGTGTGGTTCTCGGAGAACTTTCGTGCCATACGGTGGAACATCCCTTGGTGGAAGCTGAGGGCAATGGTGCTTAGTACCGGGGGACAGAATTATGTTCGGCTCCGCAGGCTCTGGTTTACCTCCTTTTATCTCCCAGGACGTCTTCTTCGGCAATTCAACGTTCATCAGGACATTCCTCTTGGTCTGAACAACTTCTCCTTTGAGTCTAAATTTGTGACCCAGCATGTCTCCCTATCAGTAGAGAGGATGTGGCGTGCTCGGCTGACTCGGCAGTTCAACTATGCCCGCTTCGGTATTTCCAGGCTCCTCCGGGCTGACATTATCCGCTCTTGCTGGCAATCTTTAGAAGGAGAGCTGATTGATGACCCTTTTCAAATGGAGTGGTTCCGATTCATGGATTCTGAGCCTATAGAGGATAACATTGTCTTTGCGTACCAGATTCTAGATGAGGCTCGAATTGATTTGGCCGCTGAGGACCCAGTGTGGCCAACCCCTAGGGATTAGTTTCTTCTTGAATGCTGTATTTCCTTTGTAACTTTCGGTGTTCTGAACCACCTTTTAATAATATACGAAGGATTGCTTTGTGGAAAATAAATTTCTTTACAATGTTTAAACCGGGCCTGAAGTCACTTCTCAGGTTGCCTATGTTCCCCTTTTTGACTTTTCAAAAAAACACAGATTTTGAGTCGGGGCTCAGGTTTACGTAGTTCTTATCTATACATGTTACATCTATTGGTAATACTTTTTCAAACGATCCATGTTGACTGGTGAATGCAGTAATTGTCCGTCTAAGTCTGTGAGTATGGCAGCTCCCCCAGTGTCAATCTTTTTGACGATATACGGCCCAGTCCATTTCTGTCCGAACTTCCCTCTTGGATCTCTGACTGGCTCTCGAATTTCCTTCAACACGATGTCGTTCTCGTTGATACCCCGAGTCTTAACTTTCTGGTTAAATGCTCGAGCGATTCTCTTCTGATATCCTTGATGGTGGTATGCGGCTTTCAATCTCTTCTCATCTAGCAAGGCCAGCTCGTTATAATGTGCCTGGACCCACTCCAATTCATTGACTTGATTCTCTAGCATTACTCTGAGAGAGGGGACCTCTAACTCAACAGGGAGGACTGCTTCCATCCCATATGTAAGGGAAAACGGGGTTGCCCCGGTGGAGACCCTCTCGGTGGTGCGGTATCCCCACAATGCATAAGGTAATTTCTCTGGCCAGTCCTGACAGGTGTCGGTCATTTTTCTTAGGATATTCTTCAGATTCTTGTTGGCGGCCTCGACTGCACCATTGGTTTGCGGTCTATACGGTGACGATCTGTGTCGGGTAATACCATATTCCTCCATGGCAGAATTAGCCTCTCTTTCGAAGTGAGTACCGTTGTCCGAGATGATCTCGTGTGGGACCCCATACCGGTAGATGATATTCCGTCGGATGAATCGAGCGACTTTTCTGGTGTCAAGGGTTTGGAAAGACTCAGCTTCTACCCATTTGGTAAAGTAGTCGATGGCCACTAATATGAATTAATGGCCGTTGTTGGCTTTGGGTGAAATTTTTTCGATGATGTCGATTCCCCAGGTCGCGAAAGGCCAGGGAGCGGTCATGTTGTACAACTCTTTCGGAGGAAGTTTCTGAGATTTGGCATAGATTTGGCACTTGTGACAACGGCGTACATGATTAACATAGTCGTTCTGCATGGTAGACTAGTAATAACCTTGTCTGATGATCTTGCAGGCAAGTGTATGACCGCTCATATGAGGTCCACAATCACCCCCATGTATCTGATCCATCACTTTGACAGATTCTTCCTCGGTGAGACATTGGAGATGAGTACCGTCATAGTTCCTTTTATACAGCTTTTCCGCACAAAGTATGAACCCTAATGCCAACCTCCTGAGCGTGACTCGCGTTTTCTTATCTGTTTGCTCGGGATACCGATGATTCCTCAGTAGGTTCTGGATATCATAAAACCAAGTGGTTGAGTCCCCATTCTCTTCATTCTCTACCTCAAGGGCCATACAGTGTGCAGGTCTTGATCTTTTTTGTACTGTAAGAGTAATTTCTTCCATCCCCTCCGGGATATCGATCATGGATGCCAGAGTTGCTAGTGCGTCAGCAAAACTGTTTTGTGACCTGGGGACATAGTAAAACTCCAAATGTTCAAATCTTCCTGCGACGTCTTTTAACCGGGCAAGGTAAGGGACCAACTTCTCATCTCTAATCTTCCATTCCTTCAAAACTTGGTGAACCGCTAATGCCGAATCTCCGTATACTTGTATTCTCTTTATACCCCTTTGGAGTGCGATCTCTAATCCGATTATACAGGCTTCATACTCGGCCATGCTGTTGGTGCAGCAGAAGTCTAGACGATACGATACCGGGGAATGAGTTTGGTCTAGAGAGACTAACAGGATGCCTATCCCGTTCCCATTTCGATTGGCGGCCCCGTTAAAGTACAACTTCCAGTCTTCATCGATCTCGACATTCATGATTGTTTCGTCCGGGAACTCGGCTTCTTCTAGCATGTCTCCTAATATCGGATTGTGGGCCAGGTAATCAGCTATGATCTTGCCTTTGACTGCCTTCTAGGTCATGTAGGTGATGTCGAATTCAGAGAGTAAAAATAACCATTTTGCCATTCGGTTCGAGAGAGCTGGTTTCTCGAAGAGGTATTTCAACGGATCAATTCGTGATGCCAGGATGACTGAGAAAACTAGCATGTAGTGCCGTAGTTTCTGTGTTACCCAAACGAGAGCGGTGCATGATTTCTCCAATGGTGTGTAGTTTATCTCAAACGGGAACAGCTTCTTGCTGATGTAATAGATGGCATGTTCTTTCCGGGTATCGGTCAGGTGTTGGGCTAGCATGGCTCCCGCGGCTGAATCAGTGATGGTTAAGTATAAAATTAGTGGTAGTCCGGTTTGTGGTGGGGCTAATACCGGGGGGCTGGAGAGGTAGTCCTTTATCTTATCAAAAGCTTCTTGGCACTGATCGTCCCATTCTCCTGGCGAAGACTTCCTCAGGAGTTTGAAGATGGGTTCACAAGTTTGAGTAAGCTGAGAAATGAACCTACTAATGTACTGCAAATTACCCAAGAATCCTCGAACTTCTTTCTCGGTACGGGGCTCGGGCATGTCTCGGATAGCTTGAACTTTGGTAGGGTCTACCTCAATTCCCTTTTTACTGACGACATAGCCTAGGAGTTTTCCCTTGGTTACCCCGAACACACATTTCTGCCGATTGAGCCTCATCTGGTACTGGCAGAGGCGGTCAAAGAAAGCTCGTAAAGCTGATACATGGCCTTCCCTCTCCTTTGACTTGATTATCATGTCGTCCACATATACTTCTACTTCTTTGTGAATCATGTCATGGAAGATAGCTGTTGCTGCCCTTTGATATGTTGCCCCGGCATTTTTCAGCCCGAATGGCATAACGGTGTAGCAGTATGTTCCCCACGGTGTGATGAACGCAGTTTTCTCCTGGTGATCCGGGTGCATCTTGATCTGATTATACCCGGCAAAACCATCTACAAAGGATTTCAGAGCATGGTTGGCGGTATTATCCACTATCAAATCGATGTTGGGTAATGGGAAATCATCTTTTGGGCAAGCTTTGTTAAGATCTCGGTAATCCACACACATGCGGACTTTCCCATTTGTCTTTGGAACGGGCACGATGTTGGCTAACCACGAAGGGTACTCGATTACCCGTAAGAAACCCACACTCAATTGTTTCATCACTTCTTCTTTCACTTTCAAGGACCATTCTGGCGTAAGCTTTCTCAACTTCTGCTTGACGGGCCTAAATTGTGGCTTGGTGTGTATCTCGTGCATGACTATCTGACTGTTCAAACCTGGCATATCCGCATAAGACCAGGCGAAGACATCCACGTACTCTTTCAGAATTTGTGTGAATTCCTCTCTTTCTGTCCTACTTAGACTTGCCCCAATGCGGACCTCTTTTCTTTCCTTTTCTGTCCCGAGGTTAATTACAAGAGTGTCTCCTTCCTCGCTCTGTATGCGCTGCTCCTCCTGTTCAGGGTGTTCGTCCAGTCTTTCCAACTCCATATAAGCAATTACAGAATTAAAAATAAAAGGATAACGCAAAATATAGTTTTCTTCATTGATAATAGTGTTTACAGGTACAAGTTTAAAAAGTAAATCTAGGAGTGACTCCTCCTTAGCCCTACCCTCGTTCTTATCCTTTACCCTTACAATTTTACTCTTTCCCCCCTTTTCCTGGTAATCTGGATCAGCGCGTATTAAGTGTACTGGGTCGTCTCCTGGCTCATTGTCCCCTAGAGCCATGATGTCGAAGAGATCTCCGATCATTTCTTCCTCTTCCTCTTCTTTGTCATTTTCATTCCCTTCCCTTGGCCCGATCGTCAACTTGGTAGAGAAGCTGTGTGTGACGTTTTCCTTGATATAGAGGTCCTCTTCATAGAAGATTTCCCATCCCAGAAGGTTCTCTCCGTTGCTGTTTCTCCATGGCTCCTGAAAGCCGCAAAAGGGGAAGTCTTCTCCTTCTTTGACGAAAAACCCATTCAGAGAGCTAAAACTCGGATACTGATGCCCTCAACCCCTTTTCTCTTGGTCGTCTTCTTTGGTGTGCTGGTACCCCAAACCCTCTCTTTCATATCTCGTTACTGGTTCCAAAGCTTGAAGTAAACCTAGCTGTCCCATTCCCAGACTGGCTCCAGGTAAATATTTCATCCTTCTCAGCATATTTGTGATCTTGGTGCTGAGACCAGGGATGTTGTCAGGGGGTAGGTACTCGATTCTCTGGGTGGTGAGAGCTTGTACTTGAGGCTCGTAAGAAAAGCCTCCCAATTGTATGCTCTGACTCCTGATGCCCAATACAGGTGACTCCAGATCCGCCAAGGTTCTTTCAGGATCTCCTTGGATAGTGATTATATTCCCTTCGAATGGTATCTTGATCTTCTGGTGTAAGGAGGAGGGCAGTGCTCATATGTCGTGTAGCCAGGCTCTTCCCAAAAGGAGGTTAAAACTGGAGGGAATGTCTATGATTTGAAAGTCGGCCGGAAAGCTTCCGGGACCGACCATGAGATCAAACTTCAGAGAACCCAGAACGGCCCTTCTGGTATTGTCATAGGCCCTAACAGTCACAGCTGATGGGGAAAGCTCTGAATCCGAGATACCCAAACATCTGGCGGTCTTTAGGGGACAGACGTTTATGGTTGACCCGTTGTCGATAAGGACTTGCGGCAGGATTTTTCCTCGGGTCCGGACAGTGATATGGAGGGCCAGGCTGTGTTTCCTCCCCAATGGAGATAAGTCTTTATCTGAAAATGACTGACTTTTTTGGACTGTAAGGGACCCGATCATGTTGGGCAGTTGTTCTGGTGTGGAATCTGGTGATATAACGGCCTCGTCTAGAAGCTTGATGAAGGCGGTCCTGTGAGGTTTGGAGGCGACCAAGAGGCCCCAAATGGTGATGTGTGCCTGGGTTTTCTTTAACTGCTCAAGTACTCGATCTTCTCCTATTTCCTTAGGAGGTGGTGATTTCTCGGTATCTATTGGTGGTGACTGGTATACCCTTCCTGAGCGGGTAATCTGTTGTATCCAAAGGGATGCTGGGTCTGATCCCTCTGAGATTTCTGATGTCTCTGGCTCTACCGACCATCTGAAAGTTCCGGGGGAGGTCTCTGTCATACAGATTGTCTCCTTAAGGGGGCCTCGGGGTTTCGATGGCTGTTTCTTCTTGTCCTGGGTCCATCCTATCCCTGATTTTCCGGGATTAGCTTTGACTGTAAGTGGCTGTGAGATCCCCTGATTTGCCTTTCCTAAACCTTGCCCGGGTAGGAAGTTCATTTTGGCCATCCATTGGTCAATTATTGGATTGAGGCCTGGGGCAACTTGAGCCTTTGCTAGCGGTACAACGGGTGTTTCGTAGGCTGGGTCATCTCGAATGAGTCCCACGGGATCAAAGCCTTCTTCATCAGTGGTCAAAGCGTTAATTCCCGTAGGTGGAGCATGATTAGGAAGGGGGTTGTTGGTAACATTGGGCCCGCTGGGTGCGGGGATGGTTCCGGCTTCAATGAGGTCCTGGATACGATGGCGAAGAGCCAAGCAGCGTTCCGTGTCGTGGCCAGCTGCTTGATGGTATGCACAGTTCTCATTCATTCTCCAGGCGCTGGGAATAGGGTTTGGTGGGGGGCGCGGGTTGAGTGGAGTGATTAGTTCGGCATTTCGGAGCAATTCCAGACTTTTAACCAATGTAGTGGGAAGGGTGCAGAAGTTCCTTCTTTTCTTAACCTCGGTGCTCGAAGAGTCTCCTTGTGAGGGCCAACTCATCGGAGGTGCTTTTTGTGATTGTTGGAATGGGTTTTGTTGGTAGATATGAGCTTAGTTGATTCACGGCTGGGGTGACTGTCTTTCTCCCGGTGTACGAGGCTTTCTTGGTATCAGCCTCTACCTTTTTAGCCAATTCTTCCTCTACTTGTGACCCCATACTTAACAGGGCTCTGAAGTGTGGGAATACATGCTTTCCCATGCAACTCAGTACAACTGGAGTGAAATTCTTCTGTATGATCTCCAACTGCTCTTCTTCATCGGGTCGTTTGGACATTTGGGAGGCCATCTCTCTCCAGTGGGTGACAAAGTCGCTGAAGCCCTCTTTCTCGCCTTGCTTGGCCATTTCCAGGTGCTTACGGGTGATTTCCAAATCCTCGTTGGACCCGTATTTGGTCATGAACTCCTTGACGATATCTCCCCAAGTCTGCATGTGATACCTTTCCAACCCAAAAAACCATCTCAGGGCGGCCCCCGTGAGAGTCATGTGGAAGGCTTGTGCTAATTCCGGCTCTCCACAACCGGACACTTGCATGGATCTGATGTAGGATTGTATATGGGTTTTGGGGGGCGTAGTTCCTGTGAACTTGGTGATGGAAGGGAGTTTGAATCCCTGGGGTAATCTTGCTTCTGGGTAGAGGGAGAATGCGTTCATATCTGTGATCTCGTCTGCTCCTTTTATTAGGGATACCCCCTTCTGCAGGACCCTCATCTGCTCTTTCAGCTTCTTCATTTCTTCGCTCTCTCTTGACACCTCGTCGGGCTGTTCCCGTGCTATAACCGATTCTGCATACACTGCCCGAATTCAGTTGATGTCTGGGTACTCATTAGGGAGGGCTACTGGGGCCGGTGGTGGAATGGGTCTTGCAGGAACTTGCGGCCATGGTTGGTATTGGGGGTCAAAGCCGGGTTATACTTGGGGTTGTGGCCAAACTATGGGTGGCTCTTGCTGTTGGTAAGTGGGGCCTGAATCCGGGGCCCATTGGTTCTGATTGTTGGGGTCAGTTTGAACGGGACCAGCTATGATAGGGCCTGTTTGGGGTGGATTGGTTCCTTGGACTGGGGGAAGTACTTGTGAAGACTGCCCTTGATTCGGATCTCGATTCAGTGGTAGTCGTTCAAAACCCGGTGGTGCAGCTCGTTTGGCTGACAATTCCTCTATTCGGACTCGGGTATTCTGTTGCTTGTTTGTGAGGTTTGCTAAATTCATGCTGACAGTCATCAACAGACGGTGCATCTCGACTAAAGTTGGCTGAACTGCAGATGCATCGGCTAGGCTTTGATCTGCCTCTTGATTCTCGCGTCTATCGGCCATTTCGGGTGTGCTTGGTCTTACTAGTCTTCCGGTATGATCTCGACCGGCCCAACCTTCCAGACTGACGTCGCTTTACGGCTGTAGACGAAACCACGTGGCGAAGATGAAGGAAGACTGTGATGCGACTCAATTTTTGCCAAAAGAACCACTAAAAATTGCCGAGAGAAAGCCTCGGATTTTAAAAGGGTGCGGTAAAAGTAAGTCGTAAGGTGGTACATCCCCTACGGTTGTTTTGACAAGTGTTTTAGCCGACTCAATCTTATATGCAGCGCAGGTGTACGAACGAGTTAAGGCTTCAGGCTCCCTCCTATTTGGCGAGACCTTGCAATATACCCCAAGGGCGGGTACGTGCAAGAGCCTTTTGATATACTTCCCGGGTACGTGAGTGTTCTCGTCACTTAATATACCTCGGGGGCGTACTTGGCCAAGGAGAGTGGAAGTAAATGCTTTCGGTTTATATTGGCCCAAGCAAGCCAGCTCCCTACTCACTTATAATACTTCCAAGGGTTTGGGGTAATTTCACACTCGTAGAGTCAATGCCTGATTTGTGATAGTGCGTGTAAAGTTCGAAAGGTTGGCTTCACAAATATCATTATCTTTATTACGTATTTTTGAAAAACTCCCACTTTTTAGAAAAAAGGTTTCTTCTCAAAACAATTTACACAAGTAGGGAAAGCGGTAAAAGCAAGTATTCAATAGATAAACAAAAAGTCCACATATAAGAGTCTAGTTTTCTTAACAGTCACCCCAGCGGAGTCGCCACTGTGAGAATCCTCAAATGTGACCCCCGAGTCTCGTCCCCGTTTGGTTGGGCGTCTGAAACGTCGGAACGGATTCCGTCGTTCCATTTGCTAGAGTGTCTTTGTTGATCTATATCGGGTGTCCTATGTTCTATTTCTAGATGCAAAGGGGTTCATTCAGAGTCGCCAGTACGTTTTACGAGAAAACGGACAAAATGGTTGTGTAAGAGGAAAGGCTACAGTTAAGCCTTTCTTTACACGTTTGTCTACGAAACCAGGATTCTATAGGGTTCGGAAACTATATTACGGTTTGGAAAGGTGTTAAGCACCCATTCCGCCCTTTCGGTCTCTGGTGGTCTTTTATATGTTTATTCTATGTTGAAAAACTTGGATGCTTTTACTGACAGTCTACTACTTTCTAAATAAAAACCCTAATTCTTGGGAAAAGCGGGAAAAGGGGTGAAAACCTTTGTGTTCCGAGATCCGATGTTATTTATTTATTGAAAGATATAAGTACAAAATGACAAAGGTCTTTTTATTTAAGAGACAGTTTTCCGTATTATTTCCTCAGATAATGACGGTTTTCTCGTGTTTTGATTACTTTGGAAAGAGTTCGGATCTTGTGTCGAAACTGATTCAATATGGAATTAGAACTCTTGAGGGGAGTTTCACCAGATATGTCACAATCTATGGGAAAGACAAGACATACCAGTTTTAATTCCTAAGTATGTTCTACCGGTCCGGGTTTTGAAAACAGATTTTATCCGGATGGCAATATACTTACTTTTCTGGTTTTGCAAATGTTTTTATCAGGGTCTTTTGTTTTGAAAACGATAGACTATTTGTAACTTGGCAATAAGTTTATTCAAATAAAACGTGGACAGAACAACAGAAGTAAAACAAGTACACAGATATCTAATTTTAAATACTATAAGGGACTTTCTTTACCTTCCCGACGAGAATAATAATAAGAAAGAAAATATAATACGGCAGAGAGATCTCCGGCGATAATAATCTTCTCTTTCTTCAGATATTTCCGAGAATTCAATTCCAGAGACAGGACACGTCGAGTGTCGGGAATAGATTTGATAATTCTTCAGAAATAAGACGATAATAATAGAGAGTGCTTGACGAAAGACTAGAAAATCAGATTTTTAGCTTAGAATTCTTCAATCCCAAATTGCTGCCTTGAACCCTTGGGGGTGTTGGCCTATTTATAGTGCTCGGGAAAGATTGTCGCGCGACACTTCCCTAAAAGGAGCATATGTCGCGCGACAATGTGTCCAATGTCGCGCGACAAACGGCTGAAGTGATGTCTCTGACAGATTGATTTGTCAGAGAGTGGATGGTCGGGGTCAGAGGGGTTTGTCGCGCGACATAAGGGGGATTGTTGCGCGACATATCAGGGATTGTCGCGCGACAATGTGATATGTCGTGCGACAATCTCTCTTAAAAATAGGTTTGTTGGCCAACAAACCCTTTCGGGGTAGTTTCGGGTGCTCGGGTGGGTGCCGGACACAAAAACAGTAGTTCTCGAAGGTCGTTAGGGTTCTTGCGGGGGTCACGGATCGGGGTGTCTACACACCCCATTTTATTTTTTTTAGATTCAACCCCACTATTAATGAATTACGTTAGCTGATGTTATAATATTACTTCTTTCTTGACCAAAATGCCCTTAAGGCTTCTCTTTATATATTTTTAATTTTTATTTGTCTTTGCATCTCATACTTCAAAACGTGCAACTAAAAAATAGATTATTGCAAGTACATTTCGAGTAAAATATGTTATACAAGGTCATTATCTGTGCTAGTAAAGGCACTATCAATCATTTAAAAAGTGTCCTAAATTTTAACCATAAAATTCTTTATCCCTTATGTTGGTCGGAAAATAACAAGGGGATGAATAGGGTTTATAAAAAATAATGCAGAATTAATTAAAAATTCTTTTGAAAAAAGGTTAAGTAAAAAATGAATGGCTATATATCAATGAAATAGTCAAGAATATAAACTCAATGTAAAGCGCAATAACGATAAGTAAGAAGCTTGAGTTTAGAAAGATAAAACCATAGAACACAAAGTCGTTTTGTTCACGCGGTTTGGTTGTTTAGTCCATACGTCCGCGCCCGAGTAGTTTCTCCGAAAAATTACACTAATCGATTTTCTTAAGAGTAAAAATCAAACCCCACTACAAGTGTAATTTTTCTCACTACACTATAACAACATTCACTCTTGCTATATTATAAGAAAACTTATCACAAATTGATGAATAACATTGATTTGGTGATGAACACCAAGATACAATAACTCTCGAGTGTTTTTGAAAATTACTGTTGACCTAAGGTCTTAATCTTATTTTGATAATAACAATAAATCAATCATGTGTAATTTAACATGTTTCTTGATATATGTGTATAGTTCATTTACTTGGAAAATTTAAGAAAAACTTGACAAGGATCACTATTTCACTATTCGATCACTGGATAAGATAAGGAAGATCAAATCTCTCAATGCAAATCATGAAGCACAAATTTCACTATTCGATCATTGGACAAGACAAAGAAGATTAAATTTCTCAATGTAAATCATGAAGCACAAATGATCAAAAGACTATATGAAAAGCTTCTAGGAAAAAGTTTCAAGTGAAGATCAATTCGAAGAAACAAATCAAAACATTCGAAGACTTGTTAATTCAGTAATTGAGTGAGTGCTTAAGATTTATGTAAAGTTACTTTATTGATCAAATCCTTATAACTCAAACGTATTCATGCATCTTTTAAAAGATTGATTCAAACAAGCTTGAAATTGAATTTATTTGAAAAACATCATTTTACAAAGACCGAGTTTCAAAATAAATTCATATTAATTTTAAATGATCATATTTTAAGCTATCATAAAAATTGGTATCTTAGAAACATATCTTTGAGGTTCACAAATAATTAGAATTGTATTTGGAACTAAATTGCTAAATTATAAAAATGCTTTTATTTTACATTTAAAATTTGCTCAATTTTTTACACAGCTTTGATCTAGCAGTCTAATGGAGGCCTTCAACAATAAAAGATGTTGAAGGAGCAATTACATATTATTGTTGAACTTAAGCACATGAATATGAAATTATGGGTTCAAATATACCCATTTCATGGTGTTCTTATAAGGGCTAGTTGAAAAAGAAGAAGGATTAAACGAATGGCTATTTTTTATTTTATTTTATTTTTCCCTAAATTGCCTAGTCAACTAATAGCAAAGGGGAAAAATGATCAACAAATTTAAAAAAAATCCAAAGCCAGTCTAACCCCGTTAAATGTCTCCCGGGGGAGGGAGGGTTAAGTCAAAGGATTTTCATTTCGATGGGGTAACTCTAATTACGGGCATTATCTAGGGGGTAACTCAAAATGGCCCTTAAATTAAATATTTATTTATAAAATTAAAATATTTATATATTTCCATCTCCCTACGAAAATGCAATTTACGCCAAGTCAGTTATGTATATCAAAAAAATGTATATTATACTTACAAAAATCTTATCATATGAGAAATACTAACAAATAAATTATTTATCTATAATTAATTTAGTAAAATAATCCGATTATATTCGGCTAACACTTTATTATATGATTATATTTCAACATTATCCTTCCATTTAGTGAAGTAAAAAATAAAATATCATTTCATTTCATATCATATAATTCAATGAGATTTGTATTTTTCCTAATAACAATAATAATAACAAAAAGGATCATTACTATTATGTTAACAAGTCAGACAAAACTCTTGCAATTAGTAAAACTTCAACTTTGAACATTCATCTATTTTGAAATATTTTTTGAAATAGTAATAGTAATTATTAAAAATATATGAACACGAGCCTTTAATTATTATTTTTTAGTATTTTTTAAATGTCTTTCATATGATATGATAATCTTATTCTGGCATGTAGCTCATTGTATTATTTGTCAATATATAGTGGCAGAACCATGAATTTAATTAAGGAGAAAAAATTTAAAGTACACAAAAATATAAATTAAAAGTCATAAAATTTTAACTCAAACACAATAGTATTAATACTACAAATTACTAACATTCAACAGTGAATACAAAATATTATGCAATTAATCATTTTTTCAAAAAATATACCTAATATTATGCAACTAATTAAGAAATGAACCTAATATTGAGCAATCACCATCAATTGTTCAATTAATCTAACATATTATGCAATTAATCAATAATAGAACTAATATTAGGCAATTAATCAAGAAATAAACCTAATATTAAGAAATCAACTTAATATTAATAATTAAATACAACTAATATTTATAATGATATACACCTAATGCTATTGTTGAAAAAACAAATACACCTAATACTAAGAAATATCAAAAAATAGACTCAATGGTAAGTGGAAGATAGTTAGGGAGCCCGGTGGAAGCACAAGTGTAAAGCAAATAAGTAAGTGGAGCAAAATAAAAAAAGTAGAAGAAGAGAAAATATGATCTGAAGATTGAAATGGAGAATGTCTGAGGATTTTAATTTTCATAAATGAAAATTAATAAAATAGTAGGTTGTTGGAATTATATATTTGATATCATGTTCCTAATATTTATACTCAACAAACTCTATTATTTGTCTCACACTAATTTCGTCTCTCGACTATTAGATGCGGAATATAAAATCAATTAGGTTCAATTTATTTTTAAAATTCAATTATTAGTTCTCCCATAACCAAACGCATGTATAAGATTAAAATACTCACTAGAACCATCAAAGCACAATTTTTATCCACTTTTAAAAAATCATAAATTGAATTCAACAAATTATAATGAGAATCTAATCTTATTTTTTATCAGTTAAAATAAGCATTCAATAGGAAAAAAATATTTGTGACGTGAAAGTTTAAATTGGTAGAGTTAATTAGCATGTATATGCGCAATAGAATTAATCAAATATACTAATTCTCAATCTTAGAAAATTACCTAACCTAACAAGCTTGTAATTAAGACGCAACACAAAATCAAAGAACACATAAATAAATAAATAAATAAATTGAGTATTTGTTTAGGTACGCGTAAATAAATAAATAAAAAATCTTGAATTAATAGCAGAAGATAATTCACTTGAAAATAAATAAAAGTGGTGCTCCTTAATTAATCAAAAGAAAAGAAGAAGAAAATTCAAGTTTTAATAAAATCAATCTTTCTCCCCGAAGAAAAGATGGCCTTAGGATTTTTTTGGTTTGTAGGCAGCCCATGTGACACGGGCTTACTCTTTGCTTGGTTGGATGGCTTTCGGCGAGTGGGCTTAGTGCATTTGATGATGATAATTATTATTTTCTTTACATTAGACAAGCCATGTATACTCCTAACTTTAATTCAATTGGTTTATCAACCATGTTGGTACGCTTACCAACCATGTTGGGATCACATTCAATAAATTTTTAAACCTTCAATTCTCTTATTCATTATCGATAAATTATATATGATCCTCCGACGCACTACTCGTATTTCTTCTATAACATTGAGCTCCGAATTCCAATTGATGCAAGATTTCGCATACTTGTAGCTAATTCAAAGATTTAAAACTTTTGCTTTTAGAGTTTTCTTCAAATTCCTTATGGATTAGTGCCAAAATTGGTTAGAACAATAGTGTTATACATGACCAAGCTCGTCTTCATTCGAAATCTTCTCGATTTAATTTCAAACTCCTGAAAAGCTCTAAAAACACATCAAATATAATAATATATGCTTTCCAAAGTATATATTAATAAGTTACAATATATCAATTTCTTGGCAAATCAATTTGATCGGCCAGAATACTCGTTTCTAGGCGAACATGAGTTTCTAAAGCAGTCTGCTAATTAGTAGTGAGCCAGCATGCTCTATGCCGTTAGGCTGACCATAACATGAGCTATTAGTACTGGGCTTCACAAGTCAAGCCAATGTTAAACTATCAAAAAAAAATAAAAATTGAAAATGAACTCCTTGTGGGATCAAAGAAAATGGGGCACAATCGTAGGCATACAATTTTTCTTGATACAGCCCAAGTACCGAAACAAAACAGAAAAAGGGACCCTAGCTGAAACCTTAATAGGCATATTAGGCGTTGAAAGGAGTTGCCCCCCACGTACTTATATCAATTTTTTATTTTTTTGAATAGAAAAACCCAACTTATATTAAGTCATCATCAACCACACATAGAAGCCGATTAGGAAAAGGAGAGCAACCCACAAACAAAAATGTTGTGGTTTATATTAGAATTTATAGGTTTATATTACAATTGACGGATTTGTGTCATTATATTGGGCTGGTGGATTTGTGGCATATCATTTTCTTATATATTTGAGGTTGCGTTATTTTCGCAAGATTTATAAATTGGGAGGATAGAAAAATCGAATGATTTGAAAAAAAACTTGTGATTTTAAAATGGAATGATTTTAAATTTATTTGTTGTTTCAAGTTTTCATATTTTTAAAATCTAAAAAAAAAATAGCATAAGTTAATTTTAAGTCGGTTTCTTGTTCATAGGTGTAGTTGATTTGGAGAAGATATGTCGATGAATGAAATTGGAGGAGAGATACAAACATAGAGTTTTATTGACATTGGACTCTTCAATCCTTCTTATACTTCCAATCAGGCTAATTTTATTTTATGGGATCTAAAATATCGCAATTGGCATAGAATTTAAAAATCTCTTAAAAAATTTAAACATAAAACTTCAAATATAAACTTCACATAAATTGATCTTCAAATCTCACTTCAAGTACCATGTGGAAAAATAGGCAACCAGATTGATTTTGCCAAAATTTAGTGAAGATAATCTCCACGACTATTAGATTATCACTACCAAATTTTATTCAAAAATTTATCCGTTTACTCCTTCAAAAGTCCCAATCCATACGGAATAATCCATAACCATGGTCCTAAATTCATAATTACTAGTGGGAAACTTTTAATATTTGTATATGGAGGGTGTTTTTTGGGGAAAATAAATTAAAGCCCCATTGTTTGTGGGGTTAACCGATCGCCCCATAAACTATTTTACCCAACACTAAACCCTCATGTAATATTGCCGCCTTTCCCTTTGCCCCGGCCTAGCTAAAAACGGGTAGCTTATTATAAAAAAAAATCGATATTCAATTTCATTTTGCCTATTAATTTTTTTTACATGTTTTCAAATTTATCCTTGTATGTTTTGTTAAATAAAATGAGCTTAAAACAGAATATACATTACCATTGGAATAATCAACATCTTTTAACTAACTAGTTTTTAGCGAAAGATGGAATATTAATCAAAGTCATCACAAAATATATGTATCATTGCATATTCATTGGAAAATACTAAAAAATGGTCACTTAGTTATACTCTAAGTTAAAGTTTGAGTTCCTTTACCTCAAATAAATAGTTTCATGTGCAGTTATATTTCGGGGTATCTCAAATTATTAGTATCATATAAATTTTTTGAACATACACATTGTAAGGACTTTGGTATACTCTTACTCGCTAGAATATTGTGATTTTATTATTAAAAATATTGCATTATTATTTAAAAATAACTATCCTAGACCATTGCACGTAGGCTCCTATATCATCCTAAATCATTGTATTATTGTGATTTTATTATTAATACTGTCACATGGGACCCTCTGTTTGAAAACATTCGGGGTAAAGCATGGTCACTTAGTCATACTCTAAATTAAAGTTTGAGCACCTCTACCTCAAATAAATAGTTTCACGTACAGTTATATTTCAGGGTATCTCAAATTGTTAGTGTCATTTAAATTTTTTGAACATACCCAGTGTAAGGTCTTTGGTATACTCTTATTTGTTGGAATTTTGTGATTTTATTATTTAAAATATAGCATTATTGTTTAAAAATAACTACCCTAAACCATTGCACTTAGGCTCCTATATTATCCTAGATCATTGTATTATTGTGATTTTATTATTAATACTGTCACGTGGGACCATTTGTTTGAAAATCAAACAAATTCTAAATGAGTCAGGGTAAAGCAAATGTTGCAATAGTGTGTGTGTGTGTGTGTGAATGTTGTGGGTGGGGGGGTTTGGGGGGTGGGTGGGTTGTATGAGGTAAAATAGTTTAGAGGGCAACCTGTTAACCCGACAAACCACATAGTTTGAAAGTATTTTCCCTTTTTTTGTTTTAGGCTCCTCGGTATCAAAATTAGCTAAGTAATCTTACTTGGGATGAAGTTTTTAATTATTAAATTATTTGGGTTTCCTAAAAAAATTGCAAAATTAATAGTTATGGGATTTGAACTTTATCACAAGTATGATTATGGGTGTGTTTGTCACGTAAAATTAGAGGTAGGATTGAATTAATTAATCTTATCCGATATTTGTTGTCGGAAATGATAGAATGAACAAATCTTCTCCTGTGTTTGGTGCAAAGATTGATATGATATCTTTATCCTATCCAGCGTTTGATGCAACACGAGACATGATTGTAATTAGAATTAATTATCCTTTTATCATATTATAACCGAATAATACTATACCACCCCTGTAGGTGGTATTATTATATCTCGTGATTGCTGGATAACAAAACAAATATAAAAATAAAATTTTAATTAATTTATTTGGATCTTCTTCACGCCTTTTAGATAATCAAATTGATTAATGAAAATTTCCGACCACCTAAAATAACAGTAACCCAACTAATAAATTCATTTATCGTATAATATGGTATTTTTATTTTTATTTTGTTAAATGAAGGTATTTATAAGAAACTTAGATTTTATAAAAACAAATAAAATTTACATTAGTTCGTATATATTGTATGTAATATAGAACTTTTCTCCGGGAAGTGTTTTTTGCGAAATTTATTTATCAATAGGAGAATCGTGTTAGCAAAAAAAACTAATTTATTTATGTGAACAACAATTAAAATTGCATTTATTTTTAAAATAAAAGCTAGTTATGTTATATAATATCTGGACTTGTAATATGAAACTCCATCAAATACAAAATTTATTAAATCTTTATCCGACTAACTCTTGTTCTTTCCTATCCTACTGATTCCTTTCCTATCCTATTGCCCACATAATTCCTATCCGACTAATTATAATTCTTATCCTATCCAGCTTTTATCATATCTTATATGGATAAAATTAGTTACCTAGGATAAAACTAGTTCATGAAAAGTGTACTATATATCAATATAACCACTAAACCAACTTACATCACTCTTAAATGTATCTCTTCAAATTATGTATTACAGTACATATACGTCACAAATAAATTAAAATCGAATAAGGAGATACCTATTCGACAAAAATAAAAAAAATAAAAAAACTTTTTGCTTAATGTATATATACTATTAATAAAGTGTGAGATGGATTTTTGGTAATTACTAAAATGCCCCTCTATATTAAGAAAATAAAGAAAATGCTATTAAAAGATTTGAACTCACAACCTTATACATAAAATGACATTGTGTTACCACTTAGACAAACACAATCATTTGTTATACAAGTGTTACCACTTCGATAAATCCCTTTGTAGATGCCTCTATACAAAAAATAAAGAAAAACTATTAATCTATATCTACACTTGTAATTGAGCGTGATGAAGTTTTTGGTAATCAATTAAATTACTAAAATAACTGATAAGGAATTTGAAGCACGTGACCATAAACATAATAAAAGCATATCGATCTTTAGCACTTGATAAAACACTATTTAATGGCAAGGTGCATTTCAAATAATGCCTTCAATTTAAGGGCCATAAATCAAGGATTGGCATTTTGGGGAGTCAAATGGATGAGTTATTTGATGACACTGGTGGCAGTTGTCTCCACGATTATTATATCATTTTCACCAAATTTGTAAAAAAATTGAACCGGAAAGTGGATTAGCTACAAAATTGAAATGTATGTCCAATTAACGGAGATATATGTTTCAATTTTGTAATTACTCACTTAAAGGTTGGACTTTTTTCAAAATTTGGTGGAGATAATTTAATAATCAAGGAGACCATCTCCATTATGTACGTAAAAAAAGTCATACGTTTGACCTCCCAAATGATCAATCTATGAAATAAGGTTCTTAAGGTAGAACTCAATAAGGTCCATTAAACATTTTGTTGCTATATATTGCTAGAAAATGGTCGAAGGTACCGGTGCCTTATAAAAAGTAAATTAAAATTTGTAGATGGAAAGGAAAAGATAGCAAAGAGAGAAAAATAAATGTAACAAATCATACACGAAACTTCGACCCGAACTAAATGCACCTCTAATTAATCTAAGAATTTAAAAAGGTGTACTATTGAAAGAAAATCAATGGAATCTTGAACAGGAAAGTAAAGGCAATAAAAAAAATAAAAAAAGAAAAGAAAAATAAAAAAGTTGCAATTATTTATGCACAAACATAAAAAATTGCTAAATAGTGACCTGAAGCAAATATACATATGTAGATAAACAATTCCAAAAAGAGCACCATTAAAAGGAAACGAAAATCAAAAAGTGTGAAGGAAAAAACAATATAGAGGGACAAGGGACAAGAGAGAGAGAGAGAGAGAGAGAGAGAGAGAGAGAGAGAGAAGATTGCAACAATTTACGTAATAAATTCAAAGAAATAGTAAACCGAGTCAAAAAAACCTATACATAATTCTAGACATTTATACATAGAAACTATTATAAAAAAGTAGTAGCGAGTTTTTTTTCTCCTATATTTTATAGAAAATGTTAACACGTGGCCTTAGAGCACATGACAAATATATTATGAATGGAAAAAAAATGAAGACATCTTACAAGCTAATTTGTGTGTAATATAATCATATTAAATACTTACACTTTCCATATATAAGTGTTTGATGTGAGCCCTGAGGGCACCTATTAAAATGACTCATATTTTATTACAAAGATAAACAATACAGATGGCCTTAACTATATCGTAATAAAAAGGCTTAACTTTTAATATGAAACAATAAAAGAAAATTAATAAACAATTTTAATTTTCTCCTAAATTATTTGCTCAATCTCACTTTGACCCTAATACTAAAAAGTGCCAAATTTTGGCACTTAAATTATTGAGTGAGCCTCACTTTGTCTCTAACTTTCATCAAAGTTAAGTATAATAGAATTAAGGGTATTTTTCTCGTTTCAACTAAAAATTCAATTCAATTAAATATTTTTTAAAATTTGATTCTAGAAAAAATCGATTTGATTTTTTTTTCAACATCCATTCAAAGCTTTATTATTATTTATTTTTTAAAATCCTTCGATGGAAAGGAAAATATAGTAAATAGAAAAAAATATAAGAAATCATACACAAAATTGGGACCCGAACTAAATGTATATGTAATTAATCTATGAATTGAAAAGGTATACTATTGAAAGAAAATGGAATCTTGAAGACGCAAACAAAACACGATAAAAAGAAAATTGCAACTATATACAAAAGAAACTTAAAGAAATGGCAACCTGTAGACACCCCGATACGTGACCCCCGCAAGAACCCTAACGACCTTTGAAAACTGCTGTTTCGGGAGTCCGGGATCCACCCAAACACCCGAGACTGCCCTGGAAGCGTTTGTTGGCTAAACAAACATATTTTAAAATGAAATGTCGCACGACATTCAAGATTGTTGCGCGACATACACAGGATTGTCGTGCGACAATCCTAACTTTATGGGCACATGTCGCGTGACAAACACCCCACCACTCCACTTTCTGACTCAGCAGTGAGTCAGAATCATCATTAAAGTAGAATGTCGCGCGACATTCAAGATTGTCGCGCGACATACACCCAAACGTCCCGCGACATATGCCCTTTCGACACTATAAATAGGCCAGCACCCCCATGGGTTCTAGATAGCAACATCAGAGCAAGATTAGAGCTGAAAACAGCAAGAAAAATCGCCAAAACAGTGCAGAAAATAGCAACAAGCATTTTCGATTATCGTCTTATTTCTGAAGAGTCGAATCTATTCTCGACACTCGACGTGTCCGGTCTCGGGAATCGAATTCTCGGAAATATCTGAAGAAGGAGAATATTATTATCGCCGGAGATCTCTCTGCCGTATTATATTCTCTTTCTTATTATTATTCTCGTCGGGAAGGTAACGAAAGTCTCTTCTAGTAGTTAAATAAGATATTTGTATATTAGTGTTATTGTAGACTTGTTTAAAACTCAACAGGGTTGTGTTAGATTCCTAACGCGCTCGAAAATCAGGTTTATCTGTGTACTCGTTTTATTTCTGTTGTTTTGTCCACTTTTATTTGAATAAACTTATTGCCAAGTTATAAATAGTCTACCGTATTCAAAACAAAAGACCCTGATAAAACCATTTGCAAAACCAGAAGTGTAAGTATATTATCATCCGGATAAAATTCTATTTTCAAAACCCGGACTGATAAGGCTTATCTAGGAACTAAAATCAACATATCCTGTCTCTTCTATAGACTGCGACGTGTCTGATAAAACTCTCTCTCAAAGAGTTCTGATTCCACATTAAATTAGTCCTGATACAAGATCCGAGCTTTTACAAAAGTAATCACAACACGAGAAAACCGTCATTATCTGAGAAGATAATGCGGGATACTCTTTCAAAATAAAAGGTTTTGTCATTTATATTTACATCCTTCAATAAATAAAAACATCGGATCTTGGAACACAAAGGTTCTTTATCCCTTTCCCGCTTTCCTTAAAATTAGGGTTTTTATTTGAAAAGTAGTAGACTGTCAGTAAAAGCATCCAAGTTTTTCAACATAGAATAAACATATAAGTCCACTAGAGACCGAAAGGGCGGAATGGGTGCTTAACACCTTCCCAAACCGTAATATAGTTCCCGAACCCTATAGAATCCTGGTTTTGTAGACAAACGTGTAAAGAAAGGCTTATCTGTAGCCTTTCCCCTTACACAACCCTTTTTGTCCGTTTTCTCGTAAAACGTACTGGCGACTCTGAATGAACCCTCTTGCATCTAGAAATAGGATAGAGGGACACCCGATATGAATTATCAACATGCCATTAGACGCACGGGAACAAATAAGGAAAGAGGCCCATGGGGTCACATTTGCGGATTCTCACACAACCCGAAGTAAATACACTATGAATAAAAAATATTTCTAACTTTGAAAGCGTGAAAAAAATTGAAAATAGTGACGTAAAACAAATACACTCATGTAGATAAACAAATCCAAAAAGTAAATGAAAATCAAAAAGTATAAATAAAAAGGCAATAAAAAGAGAGATGAGAGAGATAGAGAGAGAGAGAGAGGGGGAGATTGCAACAATTCACATAAAAAATTTCAAGAAATAGTAACCCGAAGTAAATACACCTATAAACAATTCTAGACACCTATTCAAGTTAATTTACGCATGTGTGATAAAAACTTAAGATATTATGAAATTTTTGTGGAAAATGCGAGCAGATATATCCACTCATGTACAAGATAAAAGAATCTAAAAGGTGCATTGTTAAAACAAAGAAAATTTCCAAAGTGGAAAGAAAAGGCATTAAGGGTGGCGAAAGGGAAAAAAAGAGTAATAATTTCATTAATTTTATGCAACGATTTAGTATTTTTATTTAATAATTTGCACACATGTCGAGTGTGCCATGAAGGCTAGTTTTTATGTAATACTCTATCTTTCCGACCAAATTATGAGTTAATTGCATTTTAATATCCCAAAGTAAGAGGTCAATTATTTTCTGAGACAAAATCAATGTACGAAGAAATGGCGTTATGCATATCTTGACTCTTCTTACTTAGGATTTATAACTTCAATTTGACAATTGAAAAAGCGCCTAAGCTTATATACACAAACACACACACTAAAACTAATAGTTACCTAATTAAGTTCAAATATTTGATATATAGCATTTTCGAGTCTGAATCCTGACTTTCTAGTCCCCTCCTCCCATCCTCAAATTTAGAATATTAGTTCTATACACTATCGCTTATATATGCTAAAAAAATTAAAAAATTAAGGTGATCAAAGCTAAGTTCCTAACTCTAAATAATGACACTATGTAGCTTTGTTCATATGTTGCTGGTAAACTTTACGGATTTTAGACAAATTTGAGGCTAAGTCTATATTTTAAAATAGAAAAATACCCTAAATCTAGTATAACCAGCCTATAAGTGAAAGGATTATATTAACTTGTACCTTAAAGGACAGAGCCGATTGAGGAGGGGCACCAATGTTTTTTATATGTGTATATATATGTTAAAAAGAATTAATTGATAAGGTATCTTTTCAATATATGTTTGGATTCTATTTTGATGCAACCAAGTTTGTTTTATTGGATGATAATAAATTGAGAAGACTTTGCATAAATCTTCAAAATACTTTCAAAGTTGATGTGTTTCTGATGTTAATGCAAAGTGCTTATATTCAGAATTACAACTATTGCAATTAACATTACCAAGTGAATCATATGAAACAAATGAACCATGGACATCTATTAAATTCATGGAGTTTGCATAAGATATGGATATATTTCCTCATGTAATGCTTACTTATAAACTATTATTGACCTTACCAATTACTGTAACATTTGTAGAAAGGAGTTTTTCGAAATTAAAATTATTAAAATCTTACTTGCGAACCACTATGAATCAAAATAGATTGAATGGATTAGCAATTTTATGCATTGAAAAGGATATCTCAAAACATCTTGATTATGGAGATATAATTGATGATTTTGCTGCTAAAAAAAAGAAGAAGAAGTCATTTTAAATGATTGTTTTGATCGAAATTTCATTGCTTCTTTGATTTTGTATTTACATTTTAGCATCTGGTGTTTCTTTGGAGCATCTAGAAGCTTTTTGGAATATGAAATACACATGAAGGCAAAAGATGAAACATATATGTGCTTGAAATATTCATTGTATTAGTTTTGATATTATGTAAAGTCGTACATTTTGACATGAAGCTTGTAAACACTTTGAATTCTTAATTAATTGTAATGTGTTTTTGGTGAAACTAAACTCTTTTTGTTGAAATAAAATTAATTTAATTTTTAATAGAAAAAATTAATATATTTATTTAAAAGGGGCATCATTTTAGAATTTCGCCCAGGGCCTAAAAATTGGCAGGACTGGCTCTACTAAAGGCATATGTTACCCACTTATAAATAGAAAAAAATAAATCATAATTAATATGCATTAAATTAGGCAATGATTCACATGCAAAGTATTATTTTTTGTATTTATAATATGGTTAATACATACTCATAAGGTACGTGTTAACATTTTCCTTAATGAAATACCTAATATATACGTGTGTGTTTATAAATGGTTTGGTTTTAGATATGTTAGATGATCAATAATAATTAATTTAGTTATTTGTCGCTAAAGTTAGTCCCTTGTGCATTCAGGAATTGGACAGTTATTAAATTGTCTATGCTCCCGCAATAATTGCCGCCACCATCCCACCATTGAAGCTATGGCAATAACTACCGGAGGCTTCACCGGAACTCTGGTGACCACTACTGAAAGGTTGAAATCTCACCAGAACTTTGAAGAAGTACTACAAATTCGTTTTTGCACCAAATTTGGACTACATTATATATCATTAGTTGCCAATTATTGCACTAAATTATATATCATTAGTTATTGCCGAAGCTTCAATGGTGGGATTACTCAAGTATGACTAAAAATATAGTAATATTAAAAATATCAAACATTAAAACTTGGGGTATCGAGAAGACATGTTAGTATTAAATATTACACATAAAAAAACTGAAAACACAGTTATATTAAAAAAATATTGCATAAGTAAAACAACAAATACAGACATATTAGAAAGACATTACACAAATAAAGCAAAAAACATAGTCGTATCAAGAATGTTAAATATAAATGAATGTAGATAATGTTCTAACAATCATTATTCATGCAGAAATAAAAAATTATTGCTAGTGACTTGGATTACATATTAGATGATAGAAACAACAAATAAATTCACAATGGAATTTTTGTAGATCTATTATTTCGTAGTATACATTAGACTTTGAAGTTGTTGATTGATACCATAGATATGTATTTTTTTACTACTATGCTCTTATTTTAATTTTCTAAAATGATATCTACTAAACTCCTTAGGTCCAGTGGTTTTTATCACATCATACACGTATAAATGCAATGCAGTGATACTTGCCTCAGTGAATGACATAGACATGGAAGAAGAGTCAAGAATTAGAGATTGCTTTTGTACAAGATTAGGAAACGTATGTTACCTTAATTAGATGGGCTCTCTTCTTTCTTTTTTCTTTAACAAAAGAATTCAAATAAATTTGACCACATATTTGGATAAACTTAACAAATAAATACATCAATTTCCTATAAACATGAATGATTCATTGTTTTAAATATATTTACTAGTCTAGGAATGGTTATTGTTATTTCTTCTTTTTCGGGTAGAGTTGAGATATATCCATAACTAAATATGGAACAAATTCAATTAATTATTACAAACAATTAGGTCATTTAACCATATAATTACTATATTAAACTAGAGTAAATGTATTTTTTTCCCATTGGGCTAAAAGCAAAATAAAGGGTTAAAAACAAAAAATTAGGGTCGTTCACTAATTTTACAAACGTTATGGATTTTTGTAACTGTACCTTAAAATATTAGCTCAAATATTAATTTACTAAAACGAATAAACTATTATAAAATTGGGAAAATAGAGTGGGTTCTTGGATTGCTGTCACCTCCAAAAGTTGTGGTCCACATCCTCCCCCACATGGATGAACTATTAATCAAGTATAAAAGCCAAGCAATAAGCAGTCTAGCAACATAAATTTCCAAGCATATAGTATTGAGCATGGAGAGCAACTTTGTCACAACACTTAATTCCTCAACCTTGTGCTTAGCCATGCTTTTATTAGCACTTTTTTTCTTTAGTGTCATGTACTTGTTACGAAAAAGGTCAAACCTCCCACCAGGCCCCATGGGATGGCCTATTACCGGGAGCCTACACGTATTGTTTACATGCAAGCCTATATTTCGATGGATTCATACGCTCATGCATAAGATGAATACGGAAATCATATGTATCCGCTTCCTAAACACCCATGTCATTGTTGTGTCTAGCGATGATTTGGCAAAAAAGTTCTTAAAGACACAAGACGCCGTGTTTTCTTCAAGACCTATTTCTTTAGCTTCTGAAATCACCAGTGGTGGATACATGACAACTGCCTTTAGTCCCATGGGAGAGCAATGGAAAAAAATGAGGAGAATCCTTGCCACTGAAATCCTTTCCAAGAATAGACACAAGTGGCTTCTGAATAAGAGAAACGAAGAGGCCGACTACTTAGTCCATCATGTCTACAACCAAGCATGTAGCACCTTGACTGGGGGGGTTGTCAATGTGAGGGTCATTACTCAGCATTATTGTGGTAATCTGATTAGAAAATTGATATTTAACAAGCGATTCTTTGGAGCTGGGATGTAAGATGGAGGACCAGGAGCTGAAGAAGAAGAGCATATCAACGCGGTCTTCTCAATACTCAAGTACACATTTTCTTTTTGTGTTTCTGATTATGTTGGATTTTTACGTGGACGGTTTGATTTAGATGGTCAAGAAAAAAACATCAAAAAGGCAGTTGAAAGTGTGAGGAAGTATCAAGATCCTTTAATAGAGAAGAGAGCACAACAATGGGCGAAAGGAACCAAGACAGTGAAAGAAGACTTGCTTGATGTCATGATCTCTCTCCAGAGTGAAGCGGGCATGACTTTGTTGTCCGTTGATGAGATTAAAGCCCAAGTCATTGTGAGTCTCTCTTCATTATTTTATCGTCATTAATAGACATTCATAAACAAATTTCTTAAATATCAACATTTTTGCTTAAATAAATCAGGAAATGATGGTGGCATCAGTGGACAATCCATCGAATGCAGTTGAGTCGGCACTTGCAGAAATGATAAATCGAACTGAGACACTTCAAAGGGCAGTAGAAGAATTGGATAGAGTGGTAGGGGCACACAGGTTGGTCCAGGAATCAGATTTGCCAAAGCTGAACTACATTAAGTCATGTGTAAGGGAGGCCTTTAGACTCCATCCTTTTGTACCTTTTAATGTCCCGCATGTATCCATGTCTGATACGACAGTCGCTGGTTATTTCATACCAAAGGGTAGCCATGTGCTTTTGAGTCGATCAGGTCTTGGACGCAACCCAAAAATCTGGGATGACCCATTGACCTTTAATCCAGAGCGACACCTGAGGGACGATGGCTCTGAAGTGGTACTAACAGAGTCAGAGCTTCGACTTTTGTCTTTTAGTAGTGGGCGAAGAGGGTGCACAGGAGTGTTGTTGGGTTCAACAATGACAACAATGCTACTAGCGAGACTTCTTCAATGCTTCACCTGGAGTGCTCCACTTACCGAGTCATGCATTGACCTCAGTGAGTCATATGACAGTTTGGGTATGGCGAAACCTTTGCATGCACACGCCAGGCCGCGTTTGGGAGATAATTTGTATCCTAAATCAATGTAAAACCCCTCCATGGACACCTAATAAGTATGAAGAATAAAGTGTTATTATATGGAGAAAATTGTTTCTAAGCGGCTCCTCCATAATTATATTCAATGAAAGGACATTTTCCTATTCCATAATACATAGAGAACTTCCTTCATAATTTGTATTATTAATAGTGACAATTTTCAATATTTCTCCACTAAAAGGTTGCACCCCTTTTTTAAATTCTCACTTATACCATTACAACAATATTTTATTTCTTATTAATTACTGTTGGTAGTTGCTAAGCCTCACTAACCACCTCAACCTCCGCAAAAGCTCCAGCGACCATTGTTATCTTACATCCAACCAAGTCACGAACCACTAGTGAGAATTTCTATATATTGCAAAATCAAATTTGCAATCAAATTTAGATCTTTAATTGTTTGCCGATTAAGTGTAAAAATAAATTTTCGCTTAAATTTGTATCTGAGTTCGATACGCATTAAATGCAAAAACATATTTGCACTAAATTATATAGCATTAGTTGCTTGCAGATTTAGTGCAAAAATACATTTGGCCTAAAATCTATATCATTAGTTACTTGCAAAATTCGTGCAAAAATATATTTGCACAAAAATTTGTATCATTGGTTGCTTGCAGATTTAGTGCAACAACAGATTTATACTAAAATCTATATCATTAGTTAGTTGCACATTGAGTGGAAAAATATATTTGCACTAAAATTTGTATCAATATTTGCTTGCGTAATTGATTGCATATTTAGTGCAAAAAATATATTTACACTAAAATATATGTCATTAGTTGCTTGGGGTTTTTGTAAAAAACTATATTTGTTGTACCTAAGCCAGAATTCCTACAATGGGGGATGGTGGCAATGATCGTTGTTGATTAATTTTTTTCCAAAATAAATAGATTAGGATGGATATTTTCAGTAAAGAAAAATGTCTGTCCTTATCTTGTAATGAAAATGTAAAGTATCCTTCCATTGAATATGATTATCAAGGAAGTCCTTTTAACCCATTGCGTCGTTGGTTATTGTTTAAGACAAAAGGAACCACCAGTGATCATAAAGTAAAAGTTGTATAATGTAACAGGACAAGGAGTACCATATGTTCACAAGCACATACAACACTTAACTTTTAGGGCTTTTTTTTAGTTATCCCCTTTATTAATAAAATTTTAGACTTACCGTCGTTTTACTAATCATTTGACTTAACCCCTCTCAATCTTGAAGGAGTGTTAACACCGTCAATTTTTTTTTCTAGTAGACTGAAACACCTTCATCTTCTTCATTAGATGATTATTTGTGAACCATATCCTTAATTTAATTTCTTTCTTTCTCATAACAAAAAACCCAATAGGTTTCACTCTCCAATATTAGTTGGGCATTTCGTATTCTTCGTTCCACACATCCTCTCCATCTCACCCTTCAACATACCCTCTTCATAATTTTAGCTGATTGCTTCATCTGCATTTAAACACAAATCCAATCAAGCTTTCACATAGACTAGTTTGAGAGCAACAAATTAATCGCGCGCGCGCACATACACACATATGTATATATACATATGTATTGAACACCCTGGCTTTAAAGAGGATGACCCTCATTTGATAGAAAATGGAGACCATGTACTTTAAGGGTTTAAGGATGAATTTTTATATAAAACTTAGTGGAGATAATCTCTACAACGAGTAGACCAACTCCACCAAATTTCATTAAAAAAAACTTAATTTAAAAGTTGGTGATATGATCATATAAAATTTCAATGGTTAGAAATAGCATATATATATATCAATATTTCATTACACACTTTGTTTTGTTTTTTTGATAACTTTTTTGAGATTATTTATCATAGTGATCAACTCTGTCAAGTTTTATCGAAAATTTTACTAACCTAAAAGATCATAATCTTATTTTGATCATAACAATAACTTAATTAAGTGTAATTTAACATGTTTACTGAAATAGAGTTATAGTGGATTACATTGAAAATTCAAAGATGTCATGGACTTTAAAGAACCGGATCAGTACTAGCTACAACGATGATTTTATTGTTACAAATTCAATCATCAATCGAGATAGCTAATGAACAAGTTGAAAATGTTTCTTAGACAAAAGCCTAAGTGAAGATCAAAAGAGAAGAAACAAAATCAAAGCATCAAAAAACTTGTAAATTTAATAGGGAAGTTTGACATTGCGCCTTAGGTTTTACCATGTAATTTGATTTTGCACCCCATTTTATTTTTTTTAGATTCAACCCCACTATTAATGAATTACGTTAGCTGATGTTATAATATTACTTTTTTCTTGACCAAAATGCCCTTAAGGCTTCTCATTATATATTTTTAATTTCTATTTGTCTTTGCATCTCATACTTCAAAACGTGTCTTAAATATTAACCATAAAATTCTTTATCCCTTATGTTGGTCGGAAAATAACAAGGGGATGAATAGGGTTTATAAAAAATAATGCAGAATTAATTAAAAATTCTTTTGAAAAAAGGTTAAGTAAAAAATGAATGGCTAAATATCAAGGAAATAGTCAAGAATATAAACTCAATGTAAAGCGCAATAACGATAAGTAAGAAGCTTGAGTTTAGAAAGATAAAACCGTAGAACACAAAGTCATTTTGTTCACGCGGTTTGGTTGTTTAGTCCATACGTCCGCGCCCGAGTAGTTTCTCCGAAGAATTACAGTAATCGATTTTCTTAAGAGCAAAAATCAAACCCCACTACAAGTGTAATTTTTCTCACTACACTATAACAATATTCGCTCTTGCTATATTATAAGAAAACTTATCACAACTTGATGAATAACATTGATTTGGTGATGAACATCAAGATACAATAACTCTCGAGTGTTTTTGAAAATTACTGCTGACCTAAGGTCTTAATCTTATTTTGATAATAACAATAAATCAATCATGTGTAATTTAACATGTTTCTTGATATATGTATATAGTTCATTTACTTGGAAAATTCAAGAAGAACACAACAAGGATCACTATTTCACTATTCGATCACTGGACAAGATAAGGAATATCAAATCTCTCAATGCAAATCATGAAGCACAAATTTTACTATTCGATCATTGGACAAGACAAGGAAGATCAAATCTCTCAATGTCAATCATGAAGCACAAATTATCAAAAGACTATATAAAAAGCTTCTTGGAAAAAGTTCCAAGTGAAGATCAATTCGAAGAAACAAATCAAAGCATTCGAAGACTTGTTAATTCAGTAATTGAGTGAGTGCTTAAGATTTATGTAAAGTTACTTTATTGATCAAATCCTTATAGCTCAAATGTATTCATGCATCTTTTAAAAGATTGATTCAAACAAGCTTGAAATTGAATTTATTTGAAAAACATCATTTTACAAAGACCGAGTTTCAAAATAAATTCATATTAATTTTAAATGATCATATTTTAAGCTATCATAAAAATAGGTATCTTAGAAACATATCTTTGAGGTTCACAAATCATTAGAATTGTATTTGGAACTAAATTGCTAAATTGTAAAAATGCTTTTATTTTACATTTAAAATTTGCTCAGTTTTTTACACAGCTTTGATCTAGCAGTCTGATGGAGGCCTTCGACAATAAAAGATGTTGAAGGAGCAATTACATATTATTGTTGAACTTAAGCACATGAATATGAAATTATGGGTTCAAATATACCCATTTCATGGTGTTCTTATAGGGGCTAGTTGAAGAAGAAGAAGGATTAAACGAACGGCTATTTTTTATTCTATTTTATTTTTCCCTAAATTGCCTAGTCAACTAATAGCAAAGGGGAAAAATGATCAACAAATTTTAAAAAAATCCGAAGACAGTCTAACCCCGTTAAATGTCTCCCGGGGGAGGGGGGTTAAGTCAAAGGATTTTCATTTCGATGGGGTAGCTCTAATTACGGGCATTATCTAGGGGGTAACTCAAAATGACCCTTAAATTAAATATATATTTATAAAATTAAAATATTTATATATTTCCATCTCCCTACGAAAATGCATTTTACGCCAAGTCAGTTATGTTTATCAAAACAATGTATATTATATTTACAAAAATCTTATCATATGAGAAATATTAACAAATAAATTATTTATCTATAATTAATTTAGTGAAATAATCCGATTATATTCGGCTAACACTTTATTATATGATTATATTTCAACATTATTCTTCCATTTAGTGAAGTAAAAAATAAAATATCATTTCATTTCATATCATATAATTCAATGAGATTTGTATTTTTCCTAATAACAATAATAATAACAAAAAGGATAAGTACTATTATGTTAACAAGTCAGACAAAACTCTTGCAATTTGTAAAACTTCAACTTTGAACATTCATCTATTTTGAAATATTTTTTGAAATAGTAATAGTAATTATTAAAAATATATGAACACGAGCCTTTAATTATTATTTTTTAGTATTTTTTAAATGTCTTTCATATGATATGATAATCTTATTCTGGCATGTAGCTCATTGTATTATTTGTCAATATATAGTGGCAGAACCATGAATTTAATTAAGGAGAAAAAATTTAAAGTACACAAAAATATAAATTAAAAGTCATAAAATTTTAACTCAAACACAATAGTATTAATACTACAAATTACTAACATTCAACAGTGAATACAAAATATTATGCAATTAATCATTTTTTCAAAAAATATACCTAATATTATGCAACTAATTAAGAAATGAACCTAATATTGAGCAATCACTATCAATTTTTCAATTAATCTAACATATTATGCAATTAATCAATAATAGAACTAATATTAGGCAATTAATCAAGAAATAAACCTAATATTAAGAAATAAACTTAATATTAATAATTAAATACAACTAATATTTATAATGATATACACCTAATGCTATTGTTGAAAAAAAAATACACCTAATACTAAGAAATATCAAAAAATAGACTCAATGGTAAGTGGAAGATAGTTAGGGAGCCTGTGGAAGCACAAGTGTAAAGCAAATAAGTAAGTGGAGCAAAATAAAAAAGTAGAAGAAGAGAAAATATGATCTGAAGATTGAAATGGAGAATGTCTGAGGATTTTAATTTTCATAAATGAAAATTAATAAAATAGTAGGGTGTTTGAATTATATATTTGATATCATGTTCCTAATATTTATACTCAACAAACTCTATTATTTGTCTCACACTAATTTCGTATTTGAGGTTCACAAATCATTAGAATTGTATTTGGAACTAAATTGCTAAATTGTAAAAATGCTTTGATTTTACTTTTAAAATTTGCTCAGTTTTTTACACAGCTTTGATCTAGCAGTCTGATGGAGGCCTTCTCGGACTCCGATCATTTTGAAAATTTTAAAGTAGTTAGACAACTTCTCTTAGCACTTTTAACCAAATTTGGGCATGATCCAACGGTCAGATTAGGAGATATTATTAAAACAAATTTGAATTTCTTGTCAAAACTAGCCGTTGGAAAGTTTGAAAATGTATACCTTTGACCCAAAACCTTTCTTAATCACCCCCAATGGACATTTGCCTTTACAAGCTATATATATGAGGTCCTAGACATGTTTTAACATACTTCAATCCATTCTAATACCCTATATTCATTATCTACTAAGAGCGAAGAGATTCAAATCATTCATTGATCATATTTATCATTTTGAGCTATATTGTCTTGATCAATCTTGATAACTTCTAGTGCGAGCTAATTTTCATATCTTGTAAACACTTGAGAGTTATTGTATTGGTGTGTATCACCATAAACAATTTATTATTCATTTCAAAAGAGAGTTTGTCACTTTGTAGAGCAAGAGAGCATATCTTGTGAGAAGTGTAGTGGGTATAGCTATATTGTGAGTATTGTGTGCATAACAACATTTGTATTGAGGTTTGATCTTCACCCGAAAAAGATTGAATAGTGAAAATTCTCGGGGAACTAACTGAGCGCGGACGTATGGTTTAGGAAACCGAACCGTGAGGACAAAAAGTCTCGAGCTTCAAATTGGTTCAATCTCTCTAACTCAGGCTCTTTATTTACTTGCATTTATATTTATTGCTTGTTCTTGAGATTGATTATTTTGCATAATTTCTTGATATTCATTGAGTTAAAGTTTTATTCTTAAAACATTTTTAATTCCGCATTTAATTTGGAAAACCTTATTCACCCCCTCTCTAGGGTCATTATCCAACCAACAATTACAATTGAAGCTCACTCTAGCGTTATCAAGATTGATCTATAAGTTAAGCTCAAAGATGAATGATATGATCAATGCAAAGGGTTGAAAACAAGAATATTGTAGATAGATGAAAAATGAGTTTGTATATTGATTCAAGTATGTTAAAATGTCTCTATGACTTCTATAATTCTACATACACATTTACCTCACCCTCCCCATTTACAAATCTCAAGAAATTAAAATTTTCCCTATTAGATTCAATTAAACTAATCTTACTAGGTTGACCATTTTGTAGTTCTTGCACGTAAAAGGAATATAGCCTAAATATATTCAATTCGCGACACATATGGCCCAACTCGATCATAGAAAGCTTATAAATTTCACATAAATCAAAGTAGTTTACAGAGTGCTTACTTGCAAGCAAATCTCTACAATTAGTCGTGGTTTTATTAACCTCATGATGCATTTTAATAGTAAAACACTCATTAAAACCTACATGCAAAACAATAAACAAGGGGACCACCATCAGACATACATTAAACAATTAAACCCCTAATAGAAGGAACCACCATTGACAAAGAAACAAGAATAACATACAATAAAGGACTCCATTCAAAGAATAACTTCTAAAAAGTGGAAAAAATACAACAGAGAATAAAACCAATCTCGAGAAAAATGGAGAAAGATATTGTACTCACGGTATATTGGGGTTCCAAAATCTTCTAGGTCAACTGTGCGCAATCTCTAACTCATTTTGGGGTTTAATTGATTGAAGGATTAACTAAATTTTAATACAATGTACTTACACCTATTTTCCAATCAATACATTAATTTTTTTTTTCTCAAATATAGTAACATTCTTCCTATTTGTTTACAATCAGCACATCCGTTATCCGAGCCTTATAACACCATTAAGTAAATATGATGTGGCATCCCATTTGGCATTTTAATTTGCCAACAAAGTAGCCATGTCAGTAACACTCTCACCTCTTCCTTCACCATCTCTGGCACCTCCCCTACTTTTCCTCTAGCGCAAGTAACTCCCTCTCCTCTTCATTCTCTCTCCATCTCTACCATTTCCTATTTTGTACTACATTCGATACCTTCGTATACATTGAATCACCACCTACATCGTCTTTGGTTGCCGACCACCATTGCCATTGTCATCTCCATTGCCATTTCCCCTGAATCAAACAAATTCAATTAAGTTATACCCCACGAGACCAAAATCAACCCAAATCAAGCAACAAAGAAACATAATTCATTTCCCCTGAATTTCTACTTCAAATGCTTAATAATAAGTATCTTATGAGAACTAGCAAAACTTGGTTTATCTAAAACCGTAAATTTCGATTGAGGGCGGTTCACCGATGGATTCTATATTGATTTTGGTACAGAATAAGATAGAAAGTAGTTGGAAAAGGAATCATCGACGAAATAAGATAACCATTCAAGGTCCGCCAAATCATCCGCCTGTAAAAATGGCCCAATTAATTAGAAATAAAATTATCAAGGCGAAACAGAAGCCAAATGAGTAAGGCGGAGGGCTTGGCTTTACTTACTGGTAAACATAGTTCGCTCAGAGGAACAGTGAAATTGTTTGTGGTATGGCTGGAGTACTCTTTTTTTGAGGAAGTGAAGTAGACAAATACGACAGCTCTTTTTCTTTTTCTTTGGTATCTTCCTCAGTGCTTTCTTTAAAATAGTCAAGAAGTTCGTTAACGAAGAAGTCGTCGCCAGACGTCAAGAAGTCATAAAAAAGGGTAGATGGGTTTGTATGACGATAATCTCCAAGATAAAACTGATTAGACAAGTGGCTAGCTTTTGATGTCTAGGATGGGAATCCTAGTGGGGTTCGGCATGCATGTGTGCGTGGGTTGCATCGCATTATTTTCATACTATCTATCATGTTAGATCATTCACTTTTTATGAAAGTTGCATGTGCCTGTGTTTGCTAGTTGTACTTTCCACTGAGTTCGAATTTGGCTCATTACTCTTTTCACCAATTTTGCAGAATAGACTTCGAGGTTGGAGCATGGTAAATTCTTCTGGAAGCCATTGATGAACCAAACCATTTTTTAGTCCTCAAGCTAAGGGCTATGTTGTATCCAAATTTGGATTTATTGTATTATATATAAACTTTCATTAAACTTCTATTTTGATGTGTAAAAAGTATTTCAAGTGAACTTGTATAACTGCTTTAAATATGGAGTGAATTTTAATTTGTGGTTGGATGTGGAAATGATTTGTAGGAGGACGGTTATTTTTACAGGTTGGTTTATAAATTTTACGAACTCTACATGCCAAATTTTTTTAAATGAGGTTTTCAAAACAAGATATATTTTTATTTCTTGTAAATTTTCACCCATCATCAGTGTACGGCACCGTGGCCGGGTACCAAAGGTCTAATCTTCTTTGTGGGATTCGGGGCATCACAGCGCACCTAATCAGTTTTTAAAAGACCAAAGGAACAGTTACAACCCAAATTTCCCAAATTGAATCAAATTCTTCACCAATTAAATAAAGGATTAACTACATTTTAATACATTGTACTTATACCCATTTTCCAATCAATACATTATACTTTTTTTTCTCAAATATAGAAACAATCTTCCTATTTGTTTGCAATCGGTACATCCGTTATGTTAGTCTTTTAACATTGTCAAATAAATATGATGTGGCATTTGTTTGTCATTTTAACTTGCCAACTCGGATGTACAGATTAGCAAAAATTAATTCTTCTTTTCTTCCACATACACATTTTCATTCCCATAGTAGAATAGAACTTACAAAAACCCTCATCCTTATTCTTCAACCATTCAATCCTCTCTCTATCTCTCTCTTCATCTCCTATCCTCCTTTATTCTTAAGCTATTCTACCAAGCCCAACATTTGTTTCAAGGTTTCTCGCCTAGCTTTCATAACTACGATATGCTAGCCTCTTATAATTATGGCTAAGGCAACCAATGACCTACCCAAATCAAGTGTAAAGCATTCCGAGAACGTATCGGGGTTATTTTATCATCACTGATATTAATAATACTCTATACCGGGCATAAGACGCATAAGTTGCAATACGCGACTCTGCTTTAGTGGATTTTTGGTACAATTCTTATGGAGAATGATTCATACTTGTAATCAATGTCATATATATGTATAACTACCACTTATCACCCATAATCAACCATTTATTATGCACTAATCCCAAAATCCCCAATTTTCTAGTTCATACACCTAGCTACCAAATGGGTATGATGTGTAGATGCAAGTATATGGCTCATAGCATGATGAGAATTGATAATGCATGATATTTATGTGTTAATCTACCTTTATGCACCATTGATTGAGCCTTAAACCAACCCAACCCACATGTACGTCACAAACCTAGGGTTCTTCATTAAAAATCCCCATTTTTGTATGAAATCTCTAGTGCAACACATACCTCTAAATCCGACGACCTTGATTGAAAAGCTCCTTAAAAGAAATGGAAAAATGGAAATGTAATAGTTTGAAAAACAAGTTCAATATTAGTGTTCCCACCTTAGATAAGCAAGATCCTCGAGTTAATGATGTCGTAGACGCCCAATAACGAAACCCTAGCTCTAGCTCAAAACTGGCAACTTTTTTAAAAAAAATCAATATTCATATTCATTTTGCCGATTAATTGTTTTTACATGTTTTCCTATTTGTCCTTGTAATTTTTGTTAAATAAAATGATCTTAAAACATAATATACATTAACATTGGAATAATCAACATCTTTTAATTAATTAGTTTTTAGCGAATGATGGAATATTAATCAAAGTCATCACAAAATGCATGTATCATTGCATATTCTTTGGAAAATACTAAAAAATGGTCGCTTAGTCAAACTCTAAATTAAAGTTTGAATACCTTTACCTCAAATAAATAGTTTCACATACAGTTATATTTTGGGGTATCTAAAGTTATTTGTGTCATTTAAATTTTTTGAACAAAATAAGTGTAAGGTCTTTGGTATACTTTTATTCGCCAGAATATTGTGATTTTATTATTAAAAATATTGCATTATTTTTTAAAAATAACTACCCTAAACCATTGCAAGTAGGCCCCTATATTATCCTAAATCATTGCATTATTGCGATTTTATTATTAATAATGTGACGTGAGATCCTCTATTTGAAAATCTGACAATTTCTACAAGAGTCAGGTAAAGCAAACGTTGCAATAGTATGTATGTCTCTGTGTGTGTGTGCGGGGGGGGGGGGGGGGGATTGGTATGAGGTAAAATAGTTTAGAGGGCAACCTGTTAACCCGACAAACCACAGAGTTTTAATGTATCTCCCCCTTTTTCTTTTAGGCACCTCGGTATCAAAATGAGCTAAGTAAACTTACATGGGATAAAGTTTTTAATTATTAAATTATATGGGCTTCTTAAAAAAAATTGCAAAATTGATAGTTACGGGATTTGAACCTTATCACAAGTATGATTATGAGTGTGTTTGTCACGCGGTATTAGAGGTAGGATTAAATTAGTTAATACTATCCGGTATTTGTTGTCGGAAAGGATAGGATAAACAAATCTTATCCTGTGTTTAGTGCAAAGATTGATAGGATATCTTTATACTATCTAGCGCTTGGTGCAACACGCGATATGATTGCAATCAGAATTAATTATCCTTTTATCCTATTATAACCGATTAAAACTATACCACCCTATAGGTGGTATTATTCTATCTTGTGTTTGTGTTAGCTGGATAACAAAACGAATATAAAAATAAAGTTTTAATTAATTTATTTCGATCTTCTTTACGCCCTTTAGATATTCAGATTGATTAATGAATATTTCCGACCACCCAAAATCACACTAACTCAACTAATAAAATTCATTTATTGTATAATATAGTATTTTTATTTTTATTTTTCTTTTATTAAATGAAGGTATTTATAAGAAACTTAAATTTTATAAAAACAAATAAAATTTACATTAGTTTGTATATATTGTATGTAATATATAACTTTTCTTAGGGAAGTTTTTTTTACAAAAACTTATTTATAAATAGGAGAATTGCATTAGAAAAAAAAAATTTATTTAGGTGGACAACAATTAAAATTGCATGTATTTTTAATATAAAAGTGAGTTGTGTTATATATATATATATATCCGGACTTGTACTATGAAACTCCATCAAATACAAACTTTATTAAATCTTTATCCGATTAGCCCCTATTATGTCCGATCCTATTGGTTCCTTTCCTATCATATCCCACATAATTCCTCTCCGACTATTTCTGACTCTTATCCTATCCAACTTTGATCCTAACTCTTATCCGGCATGCCAAACGCACTGATAAAGCTCGTTACTTGGGATAGAACCAGTTCATGAAAAGTGTACTATCAATCTTAACCACTAAACCAACTTACATTACTATTAAATAGATCTTTTCAAATTATATTTTACAGTACATATACATCAAAAATAAATTAAAATCAAATAAAGGTAAAAAAAATCCCGAAATTCACCCTCGTTGCGCCCCCTTTAGGTTCGCCCCTATTTAAAAGTTAACGACCGATTGTTTTCTAAGTGACCCTGTAAGAAAACTCAAGTTCATTTTAGTTCTTAGAAGAACCAACATGCATTCCCACTCTCTATATGCAGATGATGTGATGGAATTTTCTGTAGAAGGGACAGTGTTAACCTTAAAGTCCTTTTGAACATTTTGGAGGAGTACAGTTCCAATTCTGGTCAAGCAGTCAAGAAAGCCAAAAGGAAGATTTATTTTGGCAAGGGGGTAGTCTCTATGAAGGTTGCCATTGCTCATTTATTGGGCATGTCTACTAATGAGGCTCCTTTTCATTATTTAGGAGCTCCTATTTTCGAAGGCAAGCCTAAACAACGGCACCTTCAACCAATTGCAGATAAGATCAGGCTTAAAATGGAAGGATGGACTAGTAGAATACTGTCTTTTTCAGGCAGCGCTGAACTTATAAGATCAGTTATCACTCCTATGTTGTTACACACATTCTATGTTTATAATTGGCCTCAAATGCTGCTTGACAAAGTTCAAAAGTGGTTGAGAAATTTCCTATGGAGTGGTGATATTTTGGTCAGAAAAATGGTGGCTGTTACTTCGCACATAGTCTACAATAGCAAAGACAAAGGAGGTTTGGGTTTCAGACCTATACAAAGTATCAACAAAGCAGCTCTTCTCAAGCAAATGTGGGACATCATCCAAATGAATAATACTTGGAGCAGGTTTTTCAAAAGCAAGTACGTCATCAGAAATACCACTGCCACTACTGTTTACAAAGGGTCTCTTACATGTGGCCTGGTTTGAAGGTTGCCTTACTTGTCATCAATGAGAAGGCTAGATGGATAATTGGTTTGAAGGTGCCTAGGTTTAATATTCCTTATTAGTTTGGTATCTAAGTACAATTTTGAATAATAAGGAGGTACTTATTCAACAAAAAATCATAAAAAAGACAAAATATTATTTTTCTTTCTGCTTAACGTATCTATACTATTAATAAAGCGAGGTGGATTTTTCGTGTCTCAATTTAATTACTAAAATACCCCTCTATATTAAGAAAATGCTATTAAAAGATTAGAACTCACAACCTTATATGTAAAATGACATCACGTTAACACTTAGACAAACACAAGCATTTGTTATACAAGTTTTACCACTTAGGTAAATCCCTTTGTAGATGCCTCTATACAGAAAATAAAGAAAAACCATTAATCTATATTTACACTTCTAATTGAGTGTGATGAAGTTTTTCGTTCTCAATTAAATTACTAAAATAACTGATAAGGAATTTGAAGCATGTGACCATAAATATAATAAAAGCATATCTTTAGCACTTTATCAAACACTATATAAAGGCAAGGTGCATTTCAAATAAGGCCTTAAGTTAAGGGCCTTAAGTCAAGGATCAGGCATTTTGGGGAGTCAAATGGATGAGTTTTTTTATGAAACTTGGTGGCAGTTGTGATAAACGCATAATATTGTCATGTTTAAGCTCTTTCCCGGAGTCGCTTGACGCATTTGTTGCTTTAATTCTGCCTAATTATCCACTTATCTCGAGATTAATGCCTTAGCGAGTTTTGTATTTAACATGGCCCAAGTTGGTGTGTATTTTGTAGTATTCCATGTGTTTGTAGGATTGGAGTACAATGGCATTGCATGAAGTGATCAAGAGTAAGCTCGGAGGCTTGCAAAGTGCTGAGTGAACAAGTTCCAGACCCATGATCGATCATGGGCAAAGCCATGATCGATCATGGTTGCAAGATTTTCTGGCAGAGCACTTCCATGATCGATCATGGGCATAACCATGATCGATCATGGCCCTTGCAACTTGGCCATTTCACACCCAAAATGGGCTATTTTAGTGGTTCAAGCTATTTTAGATATTTAGTTAGATATTTTGCAACCTTTTAATATATATTATTTTCTCTTAGCTTCTTGGCTAAGGGATCGAAGTTTTTGTACAAGTTCTATAGAGAAGTGGGAGCTAAAACCTTGTAATTTCTTCTTCTTCTTGTAAGTTTACTTTGATTTTAAGAAATGAATGCTTCTTCTATAATTCTTGTTTCGAGTATTATGGAGTAGTCTTTTACTAAGGTTACGGAGGTGAACCGCGATATAATATTCGGTGATTTATGGCTCAATCCATGTTTAAAGTTTGAGAAATAGTTGTAAATCCTTTTCTTCTTCATTGCCTCCATTGTTGCAAGCTTTCTAGGTATATTCATAATAAACTAAGACTTTATATGCCTTGTATATTTAGTGCTTGGTTGTTAATGAACATACAACATATTTATATGGTTCTAAAAAGCTTGTAGTCCCTTTCCCCCATCCATGGAGTTTTTCCCTCTTCATAGAAATTATGAATAGTTCTTAAAACTCCATAGCTGGATTTTAAATTTGTTTAGCTTATCTTTGATTCATTTATTGATATATTGAGTGCTTCTTACAATTTATGTGATACTTAGACTCTTTATTTTCTACCATATGTGATAAATGATGAGTTGACTAATTTATCCCATAAACTTTATTCCGTTTCATTGTTAGGATTCACTTTATAATTTTCATTCTTTAAATCATGAGATTTCATACACTTGCTTTATATTAAATCTTTTTACGATGAGTTTGTCATATCTATCTTGGATTAGCTTCATCGGGAATGGGTTGCCTTGCTTCACACCCGTAGCTAAGAGGTAGGAATGATGACTTTGTCTTTGGTGGAATGTTGTTTGTCTCTTTCTTGATATAGCTTCGATCCGGGAATGAGTCGCCTAGCGTCGCACCCTTTGCTATGGAGAGATACACCAACATTTCCCATATCTTGAGAAACCTTGTGTTGAAGTCTTAGTATGAGCTAATGATCACCGTTTCTTAAATCGTAACTAATCTCCACCTACCTTAGTGCTTTCTTATTAATTTTCGCATCTGTTTTACATTTACGTTGTTCTACAACAAACCAACTCACAGAAACCAGAAAATCACTTAATCCGTAATCCATTCCATTCCTTTTCACTTATCCCTGTGGTTCGACACTCGGACTTCCGAGACTATATTACAACTTGACGTGCCTGCACTTGGGCTCTATCGCAACGCGCTATTTAAGCGGCGTCAAGTTGTCTCCACGATTATTATATCATCTTCGCCAAATTTTATAAAAAATTAAGTCATGAAGTGCGTTAGCTACGAAATTGAAATATATGTCCAATTAACAGAGATATTTGTTTCAATTTCGTAATTACTCACTTAACGGTTGAACTTTTTTCAAAATTTTGTGTAAATAATTTTATAATCATGGAGATCATCTCCATTAAGTTCATCAAAAATGTCATACATTTGACCTCCCAAATGATCAATCCTTGATTTAAGGTTCTTAAGTTAGAACTTAATACAGTCAATTAAACCTTTTGTTGCTATGTATTGCTAGAAAAAGATCGAATGTGCCTTATAAAAAGTAAATGAAAATTTGTAGATGGAAAGAAAAAGATAGTAAAGAGAGAACAATAAATGCAACAAATCATACACAAAACTGCGACCTAAACTAAATGCACCTCTAATTAATCTAAGAATTTAAAAAGGTGTACTATTGAAAGAAAATAGAATCTTGAGGGGGAAAATAAAGGCAATAATTTTATTTTATTTTTTTAAAAAAAGAAAAAAATTGCAACTATTTATGCACAAACATAAAGAATTTGTAAACAATGACATGAAGCAAATACACCTATGTAGATAGCAAATCCAAAAGGAGCACCATTAAAAGGAAACGAAAATCAAAGAGTGTGAAGGAATAGGCAATAAAGAGAGAGAGAGAGAGAGAGAGAGAGAGAGAGAGAGAGAGAGAGAGAGAGAGAGGGGATTGCAATAATTTATGTAAGAAATTCCAAGAAATAGTAAACCGGATCAAATACACCTAGACACAATTTTGGACACTTATACATAGAAACTATTATAAAAAGTTGCATCAAATTTTGTTTTTCTATATTTTATAGAAAATGTTAACATGTGCCCTTAGGGCACATGACAAGTACATTATGAATGGAAAAAAAATCTTGCAAGATAATTTGTGTGTAATATAATGCATATTTGATAATTATACTTTCCATATATAAGTGTTTAACATGAGCCCAAAGGGTACCTGTTAAAATGACCCATATTTTATTACAAAGATAGAACATTACAGATGGCCTTAACTATATCATAATAAAAAGGCTTAACTCTCAATAAAAGCAAATTAATAAACTATCGTAATTTGCTCATAAATAATTCACTTAGTCTCACTTTGATCCTAATACTAAAAAAGGCCAAATTTTGGCACTTAAATTATTGAGTGAGCAACACTTTGTCTTTAACTTTCATCAAAGTTAAGCAGAACAGAACTAAGGGTATTTTTATCATTTCAACTTAAAATTCAATTTAATTAGAACTTTTTTAAAAGTTGATTCAAGAAAAAATCGATTTGATTTTTTTCAACATCCATTCAAAGCTTTATTATTTCAAATTTTTTTTTTAAATCCTTAAATGGAAAGGAAAATATAGTAAATAGAAAAAAAAAATGTAACTGTTAAGATTTGTATATAATTTATTTATAGAATGTGTATATTTAGGAGATAATTAGGAAATCCTTATTAGAAGGAAATATTCTTATTTTTAGGATCTATCTCTTGTATATATTAATGTACTCATTTTCTCAATAATCAATAAAAATTCTTCTCACATTCTCTTGTATTCGCACATGGTATCAGAGGATTAGGGAGAAAAATCCTACTCAAATTTCGTGTTTGTTGTGTCTTTATTCCAGCAATCACCAAAACCCTAGCCGCCCATCACCTAGTAACCAAACGCTAGACGCTGTGTTTCTATTCCAGCATGTAAACCCTAGCCACTGTGTTTCTATCCAAGCGTGTAAACCCTAACCGCTGTGTTTCTAATTCCAGCGTGTAAAACCTAGCCTTCGTGAGACAAAAAAAAATTAAAATCGAGTTATTGTTCACCGACTGGTCATCGTACTATTCATAGACACTGTTCACAGTTACTGTTCAACGGCACTTTTCACAAGTACTATTCATAGTTACTGTTCGATCATCAGTTTTCTAGATCGTCTTTCTAAGATTTGTGTTTTAGCATATTTCTAGTATATTTTTGCAAGTCTCTAATGGGTACTCCATGCGAAGAATCAATCCTTACGCTTTTCTTATCTACTACTAAATACGCTGAGTTCCTGCAATTTCCAAGAGAACAAGCAGTCCATCTCTAGTGCTTAAGTAAATCAAATTGGTAATCCTATTGCCTACATTTCTCAGTCATCATCTTTTGGTTATTAGGTTCTTGATTCTGGTGCTTCTAATCACATGTCTGGTAACAAAAATTTGTTCTCTTTTATTACCTATTCTAATTCATTGTCTACTGTTACTTTAGTTGATGGCTCCCAGTCCTTTTAATTTGATTTTAGTTAGCAAATTAACTTAAACCTTGCCTTATTCTATTACCTTTGTAGCTAATTCGGTTATTGTGCAGGAGTAGAGTATTGGGAAGTTAATTGGAGTAGGACATGAGTACAGTGGTCTATGCTACCTCACCCTACCACCAGCCCCTGTAGCCTGTGTTGCTAGTAATCCACCTGCACTTCTTCACCAGCGTTTAGGCCATCACAACCTACAAAAACTACAAAAGATGGTGCCGAGTCTTTCTCGTGTATCATCTTTAGAGTGCGAGTCTTGTCAAGTAGGAAAACAAGTCCGTAGTCCTTTTCCTAGTCGTGTTAATAAAAAAGCAGAGTCACCTTTTTCTCTAGTTCATTATGATGTATTGGGTCCTAGTCGTGTCAAGACAACTTTGAGCTTTCAATAGTTTGTCACTTTTGTTGATGATTTTTCCCGATGCATTTGGTTATTTTTAATGAAAAATCGTTCCAAGCTATTCTCCATCTTTCAAACGTTTTTCTCAGAAATTAAAACACAATTTGGTACCACTATTTGTACTTTCCACAGTGACAATGCACGAGAATATTTTTATGCCCCCTTCCAATTCTTTATGACTTCTCAGGGCATACTTCACCAATATTTTTGTGCTCGTACTCCTTAACAAAATGGAGTGGCTAAACGAAAAAATCGACACTTAATTGAAATTGCTCATACTATCCTTAATCACAATCATGTTTTGCAACGTTTTTGGGGAGATGTAGTCATCACGGCTTGCTATTTAATTAATAGGATGCCATCCTCAGTTTTAGAAAATCAGGTACCTCACTCCCTGTTATTTCCCACCCGGCCTCTCTATCCTGTCCACCCTCGTGTCTTTGGCTGCACTTGTTTTGTTTATGGCCTTACTTATAGGAAAGATAAGTTACATGCCAAATCTCTCAAATATATCTTTTTGGGGTATTCTCGCTTACAAAAGGGTTATCATTGTTTTTCCCTGGACTTTAAACGATACCTTGTTTTCGCAGCTATCACCTTCTTTAACACAACTCTCTTCTTTCCCTCTTTTGAGAGTGATGCGTGTCATCTTGATATTAGTGAATCCTCCATATTAGACGCTAGTCCTATTCCACTAGTTGTGTGCTCTCCTAACCCTGTGACTCCTACTGCAAACTTATCACCTCCTCTAATCACCTACAATCGACGACCTTGACCTATATCCGTTGAGAACCCCACCACCGAGCCTACTAGCAAGACTATATCTGAGCCCATTACCCCATTGCCAGATCCACCGGCCTCATCTCCTACTCCGGTTACTCCTTCGGTCTCGACTCCTGACCAGGATCTTCCTATTACCGAATGCAAAGCTATTCGTTTTACTTGTAAACCTCATCCCATTTATAATTTTGTGAGTTATCATCGTTTATCTCCACAATATACTGCGTTTGTATAGTCTTTATCTTATATTTCCAACTAAAAATGTAGGGGCTGCTCTTTCTGATCCGGGCTGGCGCCAGCTATGGTTGATGAGATGTCCACCTTGCATTCAAATGGCATATGGCATCTCATGCTTCTTCCTCTTAGTAAATCAACAGTGGATTGTTGTTGGATTTACACTGTCAAAGTTGGGCCCGATGGAAACATTGATCGTCTGAAAGCCCGACTAGTTGCAAAAGGGTATACCCATATCTATGGACTTGATTATGGTGATACATTCTCTCCGGTGGGTATGATGTCCTCAGTTCGTCTATTTCTCTCTATGGCGGCCATTCGTCACTAGCCCCTTTATGAGTTAGACATCAATAATGTTTTTCTTCATGGTGAATTACAAAAAGAGGTATATATGGAGCAACCTCATGGGTTTGTTGCTCAGGGGGAGCCTAATCTAGTATGCGGCCTTTGTCGCTCTCTTTATGGACTAAAGCAATCCCCTCGAGCTTGGTTCGGACGCTTTAGTTTAGTTGTTTGTCAGTTTGGTATGACTCGTAGTGAGGCTTATCACTCCATCTTTTACTCCCATTCATTTCCTAATAAATGCATCTATTTTTCGTTTATGTGGACGATATTGTGATTATTTCAAATGATCAAGAGCGCATACAAAAACTCAAGCAGCATTTAATTATTTCACCGCTTTCAGACGAAATATTTAGTGAAACTCAAATACTTTCTAGGAATAGAAGTTGCTCAATCTTGACAGGGTATCATTATCTCCCAGCGAAAGTATGCTTTAGATATCTTAGAAGAAACTGGCATAACAAATTGCAAACCCGTAGAGACCTCGATGGATCTAAACGTCAAACTCTTACCTAATCAGGGGGAACCATTATCAGACCCTAGTAAGTACCAGAGACTTATTAGGAAACTCAACTACCTCACTGTGACACGTCCTGACATAGCATTCTCGATCATTGTACTTAGCTAATTTCTAAGTGGTCCATGTGATAGTCATTGGGAGGTAGCTATTCGTATTTTGAAATACATAAAGAAGGCACCAGGTAAAGGCCTTTTGTATGAAAGTAGAGGTCACACTGAGATTGTTGGCTGTTCTGATGCTGATTGGGCAGGCTGCCCATATGATAGATATTCGACCAGTGGGTATTGTATCTTCGTTGTAAGAAATCTGGTCTCATGGAAGAGCAAGAAACAATTTGTTGTTTCCTTGTCCACCCTTGATGCAGAATATCGAGCCATGGCAAAAGTGATGTGTCATATTGATGAAACAATTACTCCAGGAGCTGAAGTTCATGAAGATTCAACAAATGAGGTTGATATGCGATAACCAAGCAGCTCTCCACATTGCATCTAATCCGGTGTTTCATGAAAGGGCCAAACATAACAAGATTGATTGTCATTTTATTAGAGAATTTTTTTTTCAGGGGAGATCACTACTAACTACGTGAAATCTAATGATGAAATAGCTAATATCTTTACTAAGTATCTCAGTGGACCTTGAGTCAATTATATTTGTAACAAGCTTGGAACATACAACTTGTATGCTCTATCTTTAGGGGGGGTGTTAAGAATATTTGTATATAATTTATTTATAGAATGTGTATTTTTGGGAGATAATTAGGAAATCCTTATTAGAAGGAAATATCTTTATTTTTAGGATCTTTCTCTTGTATATATTGATGTACTCCTTTTCTCAATAATTAATAACAATTCTTCTCACAATAACAACTCATACACAAAATTGTGACCCGAACTAAATGCATATGTAATTAATCTATAAATTTAAAAGGTATGCTATTGAAAGAACATGGAATCTTGAAGACGCAAGCAAAGCACGACAAAATGAATTTAAAAAACTTAAAGAAATGGTAACCCGAAGTAAATACACATTCATGTACAAAATACACTATGAATAAAAAAATCTTCCTAACTTTGACAGTGTGAAAAATATTTGAAAACAATGACGTAAAGCAAATGCCCTCATGTAGATAAACAAATCTAAAAAGTAAATGAAAATCAAAAAGTATAAAGAAAAAGGCAATAAAAAGAGAGATAAGAAAGAGAGAGGGAGAGAGAAACTGCAACAATTCACGTAAAAAACACCAAGAAATACTAACCCGAAGTAAATACACCTATAAACAATTCTAGACACCTATATTCTAGTTAAATTGCGCAAGAGTGATAAAAACATAAGATATTGTGAAAATTTTGTGGAAAATGCGAGTAGATATATACACTCATGTACAAGATAAAAGAATCTAAAAGGTGCATTGTTGAAAGAAAGAAAACATCTAAAGTGGAAATAAAACGTATTAAGGGCGGCGAAAGGGAGAAAAAAATAGAGTAATATTTACATTAATTTTATGCAAAGATTTAGTATTTTTATTTAATAATTTGCACACATGTAGAGTGTGCCACGAAGGCTAGTTTTTATATAATACTCTATCTTTCCTACCAAATTATGAGTTAATTGCATTTTAATATCCCAAAGTAAGAGGTCAATTATTTTCTGAGACAAAATCAATGTACGGAGAAATGGCGTTATGCGTATCTTGACTCTTCTTACTTAGGATTTATAACTTCAATTTAACAGTTGAAAAAGTGCCAAAGCTTATATACATACACACACTTATAATACCTAATTAAGTTCAAATATTTGATATACAACATTTTCAAGTCTGACTATCTAGTCCCCTTTTCCCATCCTCAGATTTAGAATATTAGGTCTATCTGCTATCTTTTATATATGCTAAAAAAAATATAAAAAAATCAAAGGTGATCAAAACTAAGTACGTAACTTTAAATAATGACCCTATATAGGTTTGTTCATCTGTTGCTGGTAAACTTTACTAATTCTAGACAAATCTAAGGTTAAGTCTAGATTTAAAAAAAAAAAATCTAATATAACCAGCCTAGAAGTGAAAGGATTATATTAACTTGTACCCTAAAGGCCAGAGAGGGTGACTGCCTAGGCCCAAAAGTGAGGAGAGGCACCAATATTTTTTTTATATGTGTATATATATGTTAAAAATATTTAATTATTAAAGTATCTTTTCAAGAAAACAATTGCAATTTTTCAATATATGTTTGGATTCTATTTTGAAGCAGCAGAATTTGTTTTATTGGAGGATAATGAATTGAGAAGATCTTGCATAAATCTTGAAAATACTTTAAAAGTTGATGTGTTTCTAATGTTATTGCAAAGTGCTTATATTCAGAATTACAAGTATTGCAATTGATGTTACGAAGTGAATCATATGAAACAAATGAACCATGGACGTCTATTATTTATGGAGTTTGCAAAACATATGGATATGTTTCCTCATGTAATGAACCATGGACGTCTATGATTGTAACATCTGTAGAAAGGAGTTTTTCCAAATTAAAATCTTACTTATGAACCACTATGAATCAAGATAGATTGAATGAATTAGCAATTTTATGCATTGAAAAAGATATCTCGAAACATATTGACTATGGAGATATAATTGATGATTTTGCTGCTCAAAATACAAGAAGTCATTTCAAGTGATTGTTTTGATCGAAATTTTATTGCTACTTTTATTTTGTAAGTACGTTTTAGTATGTGATGTTTCTTTGGAGCATCTAGATGCTTTTTGGAAGATGAAATACACATGAAGTCAAAAGATGAAGCATATATGTGCTTGAAATATTCATTGTATTAGTTTTGATATTACGTAAACTTGTACATTTTGACATGAAACTTGTAAACACTTTGAATTGTAATGTGTTTTTGGTGAAATTAAATTCTTTTTATTGAAATAAAATTAATTTAATTTAACTTTTTAATTGAAAAAATTAATACATTTATTTAAGAAGGGCATCATTTTAGAATTTTGCCCAGGCTTAAAAATTGTCAGGATCGGCTCTGCTAAAGCATATGTTACGAACTTATAAATAGAAAAAATAAAATTATAATTAACATGCATTAAATTAGGCAATGATTCACATGAAAAGTATTATATTTTGTATTTATAATAAGGTTAATATATACTCATAACGTACATGTTAAAAATTTCCATAATGAAATACCTAATATATACATGTGTGTTTATATATGGTTAGGTTTTAGATATATATGTTGGTCAATAATAATTTAGTTATCTGTCTCTAAAGTCAATCCCTTGTGCAATGAGGAATCGAACAGTTTCTAAATTCTCTATGCTCCCGCAATAATTTTCGCCTCTATCACACTGTTGAAGCTCCAGCAATAACTAACGGAGACATCACCGGAACTCTAGCACTACTGAAAGGTTGAAATCTCACCAGAACTCTGAACAAGTACTAGAAATTTGTTTTTGCAGCCAATTTGCACTAAATTGTATTTCATTAGTTGCTTGTAGATTTGGTGCAAAAACGAATTTGCAGTACTTGTCCAGAGTTCTTGTGAGATTTCAGCCTTTAGGTAGTAGTCACATATGAAGTCTCCAGTAGTTATTGCCAGAGCTTCAATGGTGGGATGGTGGCGGCAATTATTGCAACAGCGTAGACAATTTGATAAATGTCCAATTCCTGAATGCACAAGGGACTAACTTTAGCGACAAATAACTAAATTATTATTGATCGTCTAACAAATCTAAAACCTAACCATTTATAAACACACACATATATATTAGGTATTTCATTAAGGAAAATGTTAACATGTACCATTAATCACTTCAAACCCTATCATAAAGTACTTTTAATTGCACTCACGTCTTATACATTGATAATCTAACTTTCGTTTTGGAATCCTTTGGTGAAACTTTAGTTTGACCTAATCAAATATCAAAAATACAACTTATTTTTACAGTGTGAAATTTAATTAGTTGATTGTGTTATAAAATGATTAAGAAAATGTCAAGTTTAAGGAGAAAATAGTGAAAATTGGAAGAGGGACAGAGGGAGAGGGGTAAATGGTTCTATGGGTCTTCAGTATGTGGAGAGTAGTGGGTTGTATATAAAATTCTAATAAGATAATAGTTAAATATATATATATATATATAATAAAAAATATAAAAAAAGAACTCTCCTAAGCTATCATCTCACCGTTGGATTCATTATAGTCATTCATGGCCATCCGATTTTAATTGTAGTGGTCAATTCATATAGAAGATGACTAATTTTAATTTATTCAAATTATTTTTAATTAAACAAAACTATAAACCGGTCTCATCAAATGCACGTTCTTCTCTACACATCATAAACCTAACAAAAAAGTTTGTTCAAACAAGACCATGTATCATAATTATGGATAAATATGCAAGGAATATCTAATTAAATGAAATTACTACCCATTTGAAAAATAAATAGGGCCTTAATTTGAGAAATTAATAATTAGCCTAAAAGAGTGGTAATTATTAAATATATATTTAAATTTATTATTCACCTAAAATTTAGTTGCTGCTAGGGATATCTTTTAGGGATTTTTATGTTTTTAAATTCAAATTCTTAAACTTTCAAATTTTCAATTTGAAAATGCAAATTACAAGCGACAACTTTTGATTAATTGTCTTTGGATAAAGATATACTAAAAAATTACGAAGTTAAATTGCAGTAAATATAAATATCAAATATTAAATTTGGGCCATCTAGAAGCATATTAAACGTAAATATTACACACAGGCAAAATTAAAAATACAATCACATGTAAATAGAGATTACTCAAGTAAGACTAAAAATATCAAACATTAAAACTTGGGGTATCGAAAAGACATGTTAGTATTAAATCTTACACATAAAAAAAACTGAAAACACATTTATATTTAAAAAATATTGCATAAGTAAAACAACAAATACATACATATTAGAAAGACATTACACAAATAAAGCAAAAAACATAGTATTATTAAAGGTATCAAGATCAAGAATGTTAAATATAAATGAATGTAGATAATGTTCTAACAATCATTATTCATGCACCAAATAAAAAATTATTGCTAGTGACTTGGATTACAAATTAGATGATACAATCAACAAATAAATTCACAATGGAATTTTTGTAGATCTATTATTTCGCAGTATACATTATTAGACTTTGAAGTTATTGATTGATACCATAGATATGTATTTTTTTACTACTATGCTCTTCTTTTAATTTTCTAAAATGATATCTACTAAACTCCTTAGGTCAAGTGGTTTTTATCACATTATACACGTATAAATGCAATGTAGTGATACTTGCCTCAGTGAATGACATAGACATGGAACAAGAGTCAAGAATTAGGAATAATAGAGTTATCTATGCGTAGGGTTTTGCATAGTTAGAGATTGCTTTTGTACAAGATTAGGAAACGTATGTTACCTTAATTAGATGGGCTCTCTTCTTTTTTTTTCTTTAACAAAAGAATTCAAATAAATTTGACCACATATTTGGATAAACTTAACAAATAAATACATCAATTTCCTATAAACATGAATGATTCATTGTTTTAAATATATTTACTAGTTTAGGAATGGTTATTGTTATTTCTTGTTTTTCGGGTAGAGTTGAGATATATCCATAACTAAATATGGAACAAATTCAATCAATTATTACAGACAATTAGGTCATTTAACCATATAATTACTATATTAAATTAGAGTAAATGTATTTTTTCCCATTGGGCTAAAAGCAAAATAAAGGGTTAAAAAAAAAAATTGGGTCGTTCACTAATTTTACAAACGTTATGGATTTGTGTAACCGTACCTTAGAATATTAGGTCAAATATTAATTTACTAAAACGAATAAACTAGTATAAAATTGGGAAAATAGAGTGGGTTCTTGGATTGCTGTCACCTCCAAAAGTTGTGGTCCACATCCTCCCCCACATGGATGAACTATTAATCAAGTATAAAAGCCAAGCAATAAGCAGTTTAGCAACATAAATTTCCAAGCATATATTATTGAGCATGGAGAGCAACTTTGTCACAACACTTAATTCCTCAGCCTTGTGTTTAGCCATGCTTTTATTAGCACTTTTTTTCTTTAGTGTCATGTACTTGTTACGAAAAAGGTCAAACCTCCCACCAGGCCCCATGGGATGGCCTATTATCGGGAGCCTACACGTATTGTTTACATGCAAACCTATATTTCGATGGATTCATAGGCTCATGCGTGAGATGAATACAGAAATCATATGTATCCGCTTCCTAAACACCCATGTCATCGTTGTGTCTAGCGATGATTTGGCAAAAGAGTTCTTAAAGACACAAGACGCTGTGTTTTCTTCAAGACCTATTTCTTTAGCTTCTGAAATCACCAGTGGTGGATACATGGCAACTATCTTTAGTCCCATGGGAGAGCAATGGAAAAAAATGAGGAGAATCCTTGCCACTGAAATCCTTTCCAAGAATAGACACAAGTGGCTTCTGAACAAGAGAAATGAAGAGGCCGACTACTTAGTCCACCATGTCTACAACCAAGCATGTAGCAGCTTGACTGGGGGAATTGTCAATGTGAGGGTCATTACTCAGCATTATTGTGGTAATCTGATTAGAAAATTGATATTTAACAAGCGATTCTTTGGAGCTGGGATGCAAGATGGAGGACCAGGAGCTGAAGAAGAAGAGCATATCAACGCGGTCTTCTCAATACTCAAGTACACATTTTCTTTTTGTGTTTCTGATTATGTTGGATTTTTACGTGGACGGTTTGATTTAGATGGTCAAGAAAAAAACATCAGAAAGGCAGTTGAAAGTGTGAGGAAGTATCAAGATCCTTTAATAGACAAAAGAGCTCAACAATGGGCGAAAGGAACCAAGACAGTGAAAGAAGACTTGCTTGATGTCATGATCTCTCTCCAGAGTGAAGCGGGCATGACTTTGTTGTCCGTTGATGAGATTAAAGCCCAAGTTATTGTGAGTCTCTCTTTCATTATTTTATCTACATTAATAGACGTTCATATACAAATTTCTTAAACCTTAACATTTTTTGCTTAAATAAATCAGGAAATGATGCTGGCATCGGTGGACAATCCATCGAATGCAGTTGAGTGGGCACTTGCAGAAATGATAAATCGAACTGAGACACTTCAAAGGGCAGTAGAAGAATTAGATAGAGTGGTAGGGGCACACAGGTTGGTCCAGGAATCAGATTTGCCAAAGTTGAACTACATTAAGTCATGTGTAAGGGAGGCCTTTAGACTCCATCCTTTTGTAGCTTTTAATGTGCCGCATGTATCCATGTCTGATACGACAGTCGCTGGCTACTTCATACCAAAGGGTAGCCATGTTATTTTGAGTCGATCAGGTCTTGGACGCAACCCAAAAATCTGGGATGACCCACTGACCTTTAATCCAGAGCGACACCTGAGGGACGATGGCTCTGAAGTGGTACTAACAGAGTCAGAGCTTCGACTTTTGTCTTTTAGTAGTGGGCGAAGAGGATGCACAGGAGTGTTGTTAGGTTCAACAATGACAACAATGCTACTAGCGAGACTTCTTCAATGCTTCACCTGGAGCGCTCCACCTACCGAGCCATGCATTGACCTTAGTGAGTCATATGACAGTTTGGGTATGGCGAAACCTTTACATGCACACGCCAGGCCGCGTTTGGGAGATAATTTGTATCTTAAATCAATGTAAAATCCCTCCATGAACACCTAGTAAGTATGAAGAATAAAGTGTTATTATATGGAGAAAATTGTTTCTAAGTGGCTCCTCCATAATTATATTCAATGAAAGGACATTTTCCTATTCCATAATAAATAGAGAACTTCCTTCATAATTTGTTTTAGTAATAGTGACAATTTTCAATATTTCTCCACTAAAAGGTTGCACCCCTATTTTTAAATTCTCAATTATACCATTACAACAATATTTTATTTCTTATTAATTACTATTGGTGGTTGCTAAGCCTCACTAACCACCTCAACCTTCGTAAAAGCTCCGGCGACCATTGTTATCGTACATCCAACCAGGTCATCGGACCTCTAGGGAGAATTTCTATATACTGCAAAATCAAATTTGCAGTCAAATTTAGATCTTTAATTGTTTGCTGATTTAGTGTAAAAAAAAATTTGCGATTAACTTTGTATCTGAGTTCGATACGCATTAAATACAAAAACATATTTGCACTAAATTATATAGCATTAGTTGCTTGCAGATTTAGTGCAAATTAGATTTGTCCTAAAATCTATATCATTAGTTACTTGCAAAATTCGTGCAAAAATATATTTGCACAAAAATTTGTATCATTGGTTGCTTGCAGATTTAGTGCAACAACAGATTTGTACTAAAATCTATATCATTAGTTAGTTGCGCATTTAGTGGAAAAAAATATTTACACTAAAATTTGTATCAATATTTGTTTGTGTAATTGATTGCATGTTTAGTGCAAAAAATATATATTTACACTAAAATATGTATCATTAGTTGCTTGGGGTTTTTGTAAAAAACTATATTTGCAGTACCTAAGCCAGAATTCCTACAATGGGGGATGGTGGCAATGATCGGTGTTGATTAATTTTTTTCCAAAATAAATATATTAGGATGGGTGTTTTTAGTAAAGACAAATGTCTGTCCTTATGTTGTAATGAAAATGTAAAGTATCCTTCCATTGAATATGATTATCAAGGAAGTCCTTTTAACCCATTGCGTCGTTTGTTATTGTTTAAGATAAAAGGAACCACTAGCGATCATAAAGTAAAAGTTGTATAATGTAACAGGACAAGGAGGACCATATGTTCACAAGCACATACAACACTTAACTTTTAGGGCTTTTTTTTAGTTATCCCCTTTATTAATAAAATTTTAGACTTACCGTCATTTTACTAATCATTTGACTTAACCCCTCTAAAACTTGACGGAGTGTTAACACCGTCAATTTTTTTTCTAGTAGACTGAAACAACTTCATCTTCTTCATTAGATGATTATTTGTGAACCATATCCTTAATTTAATTTCTTTCTTTCTCATAACAAAAAACCCAATAGGTTTCACTCTCCAAAATTAGTAGGGCATTTCATATTCTTCGTTCCACACATCCTCTCCATCTCACCCTTCAACATACCCTCTTCATAATTTTAGCTAATTGCTTCATCTGCATTCAAAGACAAACCCAATCAAGCTTTCACATAGACTATAATTCGAGAGCAACAAATTAATCACACGCGCGCGCACATACACAAATATGTATATATACATATATATTGAACACCCTGGCTTTAAAGAGGATGACCCTCATTTAGTAGAAAATGGAGACCATGTACTTTAAGGGTTTAAGGATGAATTTTTATATAAAACTTAGTGGAGATAATCTTTTCAATGAGTAGACCAACTCCACCAAATTTCATTGAAAAAGCCTTAATTTAAAAGTTGGTGATATGATCATATAAAATTTCAATGGTAAGAAATAGCATATATATCAATATTTCATTACACCCTTTGTTTTTTTTTTTTAATAACTTTTTTGAGATTATTTATCATACTGATCAACTCCGTCAAGTTTTATCGAAAATTTTACTAACCTAAAAGATCTTAATCTTATTTTGATCATAATAATAACTTAATTAAGTGTAATTTAACATGTTTACTGAAATAGAGTTACAGTGGATTACATTGAAAATTCAAAGATGTCATGGACTTTAAAGAACTGGATCAGTACTAGCTACAACGATGATTTTATCATTACAAATTCAATCCTCAATCGAGATAGCTACTGAACAAGTTGAAAATGTTTCTTAGATAAAAGCCTAAGTGAAGATCAAAAGAGAAGAAACAAAATCAAAGCATTCGAAAACTTGTTAATTTAATAGGAAAATTTGACATTGCGCCTTAGGTTTTACCATGTAATTTGAGTTTGCACCCCATTTTATTTTTTTTAGATTCAACCCCACTATTAATGAATTACGTTAGCTGATGTTATAATATTACTTCTTTCTTGACCAAAATGCCCTTAAGGCTTCTCATCATATATTTTTAATTTCTATTTGTCTTTGTATCTCATACTTCAAAACGTGCAACTAAAAAATAGATTATTGCAAGTGCATTTCGAGTAAAATATGTTATACAAGGTCATTATCTGTGCTAATAAAGGCACTATCAATCATTTAAAAGTGTCTTAAATTTTAACCATAAAATTATTTATCCCTTATATTGGTCGAAAAATAACAAGGGAGTGAATAGGGTTTATAAAAAATAATGCAGAATTAAAAATTCTTTTGAAAAAAGGTTAAGTAAAAAATGAATGGCTATATATCAAGGAAATAGTCAAGAATATAAACTCAATGTAAAGCAATAATGATAAGTAAGAAGCTTGAGTTTAGAAAGATAAAACCGTAGAACACAAAGTTGTTTTGTTCACGCGGTTTGGTTGTTTAGACCATACGTCTGCGCCCGAGTAGTTTCTCCGAAAAATTACACTAATCGATTTTCTTAAGAGTAAAAATCAAACCTCACTACAAGTGTAATTTTTCTCACTACACTATAACAATATTCACTCTTGCTATATTATAAGAAAACTTATCACAAATTGATGAATAACATTGATTTGGTGATGAACAACAAGATACAATAACTCTCGAGTGTTTTTGAAAATTACAATTGAAGCTCACTCTAGCGTTATCAAGATTGATCAATAATTTAAGCTCAAAGATGAATGATATGATCAATGCAAAGGGTTGAAAACATCAATATTGTAGATAGATGAAAAATGAGTTTGTATATTGATTCAAGTATGTTAAAATGTCTCCAGGACTTCTATAGTTCTACATACACATTTAACTCACCCTCCCCATTTACAACTCTCAACAAATTAAAATTTTCCCTATCATATTCAATTAAACTAATCTTACTAGGGTGACCATTTTGTAGTTCTTGCACGTAAAAGGAATATAGCCTAAATATATTCAATTCGCGACACATATGGCCCAGCTCAATCATAGAAAGCTTTTAAATTTCACATAAATCAAAGTAGTTTAGAGAGTGCTTACTTGCAAGCAAATCTCTATAATTAGTCGTGGTTTTATTAACTGCATGATGCATTTTAATAGTAAAACACTCATCAAAACCTACATGCAAAACATTAAACAAAGGGACCACCATCAGACATACATTAAACAACTAGACCCCTAATAGAAGGAACCACCATTGAGAAAGAAACAAGATAACATACAATAAAGGACTCCGTTCAAAGAATAACTTCTAAAAAGTGGACAAAATACAACAGAGAATAAAACCAATCTCGAGAAAAATGGAGAAAGATATTGTACTCACGGTATATTGGGGTTCCAAAATCTTCTAGGTCAACTATGCGCAATCTCCAACTCATTTTGGGGTTTAATTGATTGATGGATTAATTAAATTTTATTACATTATACTTACACCCATTTTCCAATCAATTCATTATACTTTTTTTTCTCAAATATAATAACATTCTTCCTATTTGTTTGCAATCAGTACATCCGTTATCCGAGCCTTATAACACCATTAAGTAAATATGACATGGCATCCCATTTGGCATTTTAACTTGCCAACAAAGCAGCCACGTTAGCGACACTCTCACCTCTTCCTTCACCATCTCTGGCACCACCACTACTTTTTCTCTGGCGCAAGTAACTATCTCTACTCTTCCTTCTCTCTCTACTTCTTCATTCTCTCTCCATCTCTACCACTTCCTATTTTGTACTACATCCGTTACCTCCGAACCCTCAATACATTGACTCAACACCTGCATCGTCTTTGGCTGCAGCCCACCATTGTCATCGTCATCTCCATTGCCATTTCCCCTGAATCAAACAAATTTAATGAAGTTATACCCCATGAGACCAAAATCAACCCAAATCAAGCAACAAAGAAACATAATTCATTTCCATTCTTCATTTCCCCTGAATTTCCACTTCAAATGCTTAATAATAAGTATCTTATGAGAACTAGCAAAACTTGGTTTATTTAAAACCAAAAATTTCGATTGAGGACGGTTCACCGATGGATTCTATATTGATTTTGGTACGGAGTAAGATTGAGAGTATGTGGAGAAGGATTTATCAACGAAATAAGATAACCATTCAAGGTCCGCCAAATCATCTGCCTGTAAAAAAGGCCCAATTAATTAGAAATAAAATTATCAAGGCGAAACAGAAGCCAAATGAGTGAGGCGAAGGGCTTGGCCTTACATACTGGTAATTACATACTGGTAAACATATTTCGCTCAGAGGAACAGTGAAATTGTTTGTGGTATGGCTGGAATACTCTGTTTTTTGAGGAAGTGAAGTAGACAAATACGACAACTCTTTTTCTTTGGTATCTTCCTCAGTGCTTGCTTTAAACAAGTCGAGAAGTTCGTTAACGAAGAAGTCATCAAAAAAAGGTTGATGGGTTTGTATGATGATAATCTCCAGGATAAAACTGATTAGACAAGTGGATAGCTTTTGATGTCTAGGATGGGAATCCTAGTGGGGCTCGGCATGCATGTGTGCTTGGGTTGCATCGCATTATTTTCATACTATCTACCATGTTAGATCATATACTTTCTATAAAAGCTGCATGTGCCTGTGTTTGCTAGTTGTACTTTATATAGAAACATATATAGTTCCCACTGAGTCCGAATTTGGCTCATCACTCTTGATGGGGTTAAATACTAATTTTACTATTGGCCTACAAAGGTAATTCAACGTTTTTTACCTCCAGTAAAATTCCATTTTTACCCTCGGTAAAATCTCATTTTTACCTCTTCACCTACCACACCTCACCTACCACACCTACCAAATCTCACCTACCTCCACAAAAAATTACCTTTTTGCCCTTCATTTTTACTAAATTTACATTTTTGCCATTCTCCATTTACCTATAAATACCTCCCACCATTCATTCATTCAACACACAACAAAAACATATCTTCCTTCTCTCCCAACATCCATCCATCTCTTCCAAGAGATATAAAGCCATTGGCAATACAAATACAAGCAAATTTTCGAGGGTCTTATACTCTCTATTTTCATACCCCAAAAAATACCAACAACCCTTATACACCCTCTCTCCTACACAATTTATTATTTATTCTGTTGAGATATTTGTAATCCTAATTCTATACTTATAAATAGAATTAAGGAAATTATAGAGAGAGAGAGAGATTGGTAGCTTTCTGTAATCCTAATTCTATACTTATAAATAGAATTAAGAAAATTATAGAGAGAGAAATTGGTAGCTTGTATTATCACCCAAATTGATCGCCTTTGAGCTAATACAAAGCAAGCACACACAAAAGGAGGACGTACTACCGGAATAGCATAAGCGCTATCGGGGGAACCTACCTTAAAAAAAATGTCATGTGTTCATCATTACGCCGCATTTATTTTTTATTCACCGATATTCGCTTATTGATTGGTTAATTATCTATTTCTAGATTTTGACACCATCAATTGGCGCCGTCTGTGGGAACGATAAGCTCTCTAAAGCTCTCGTTCTTTAGAAATTACAAGTGAATTTTCGGTGAAAAACTCAGAATCCCGCGGGCATACGTAGCTCAATATTCTCGGAGGCATAACTTTCTCTTCAGAACTCCAAATTATGCGATTCTAGAGTCCATTTTGGAGACAATTTCAAGAGGTACAACTTTTCAGTTCAAGATTTTTTCAAATTCGTCCATCTCGCGGTTCAAAACTTCGATACAAACTTTCTGGAACGAAATCTCGCAGGCCTATGGTGACTCAATATTATCAAGCGTATAACTTTGTGTTCAAAACTCCAAATCATAAGATTCTGGAGTCCATTTTGAAGAAAATTTCAAGATCTACAACTTTTCAGTTCAAGCCGTTTTCAAATTCGGCCATCTCAGGGTTCAAAACTTCGATACAAACTTTCTGGAACGAAATCCCGCGGGCCTACAGTGACTCAATATTATTAGGCGCGTAACTTTGTACTCAAAACTCCAAATCATGTGATTCTGGAGTCCATTTTAGAGAAAATTTCAAGAGCTACAATTTTCCAGTTCAAGTCTATTTCAAATTTGGCTATCTCGGGGTTCAAAACCGGGATACAAAGTTGCTACAACAAAAAATACGTAAATCCTGCAGGTCTACGCTAGCTCAATATTTACGGGCACATAATCATTCAAAAATTCGGTTCCAAGCTCTACGACTTGCATCCAATGTCTAACGAGTTCTACACATTGATGTTTCGGGCTCAACGACTAGCATCAGAGATCTAGCTTCCTTGAACGAAGACTCGAGATCAACCTCTAGCCAACCTTACACAATGATGTTCTGAAACTCTAAAGACTAATGATCAAAGTCTAGCTAGCTTTATATATTAATGTTCCAAGCTCTACGACTTGCATCCAACGTCTAACGAGTTCTACACATTGATGTTTCGAGCTCAACGACTAGCATCTGAGATCTAGCTTCCTTGAATTAAGACTCAAGATCAACGTCTAGCCATCCTTACACAATGATGTTCTGAAACTCTAAGACTAATGATCAAAGTCTAGCTAGCTTTACACATTAATGTTCCAAACTATTTATGACCAAAAGTATAGCGAGCTTTACATATTAATGTTCCAAGCTCTACGACTTGAATCCAATGTCTAACGAGTTCTACACATTGATGTTTCGAGCTCAACGACTAGCATCCGAGATCTAGCTTCCTTGAACAAAGACTCGGGATCAACGTCTAGCTAGTCTTACAGAATGATGTTCTGAAACTCTAAGACTAATGATCAAAGTCTAGCCAGCTTTACACATTAATGTTCCGACCTCCACAAACTTATGGTCAAGGACTAACAAAGTCCTACACATCGGTTATTCGAACTCTCCCCATGATTATCTTCCTCGACAAGTGCCCGCTCTCATGCCTCAGCTTTGAAAAAGATTTTTAATAAATGCAAAAGACCTAATACATGTATTGAATTATCGACCTTGTTCACCTACTGTGAGAATCCGCAAATGCGACCCCAGGTTCTCAGCCTCTGGTTTGGGAGTCTGAAACATCGAAAAGGATTCCATTGTTCCATTTGCTTCTATGTGTTGATAATTCATATCGGGTGTCCCTCTATCCTATTTCTAGATGCAAAAGGGTTTGTTCAGAGTCGCCAGTGCGTTTTACAAGAAAACGGACAAAATAGTTGTGTAAGAGGAAAGGCTACAGATAAGCCTTTCGTTACACGTTTGTCTACGAAATCAGGATTTTATAGGGTTCAGAAACTATATTACGGTTTGGGAAGGTGTTAAGCACCCATTCCGCCCTTTCGGTCTCTAATGGTTTTTATATGTTTATTCTATGTTGGAAAACTTGGATGCTTTTACTGGTATTCTACTGCTTTCTGGAAATAACTAATGAAAACCTGATTTTTGGGAAAAACAGGGAAAGGGATGAAAACCTTGTATTCCATGATTCGATGTTTTAGTTTTGTTGAAATCTGATTATTAGTGACAAAAGTTTAACTTATCTATTTTTGAGAAGAGAATGATTCGGTATTGTTTCCTCAGACGACAATATCAATTATCTCGTTTGGTTAACTTAGAAACGATCGGATCTTATCGGAATTGATTTGATATGGAATTGAACTCTTGAGGAGAGTGCATCAGATACATTACGGTCTATATGAAAGACAGAATATATCTGAGTTTAATTCCTAAATAAGTTTTATCAGTCCGGGTTTTAAAAACTTGATTTTAGTCGGATGATACATGGCCTTACTTCTTCTGGTTTTACAAATAATTTTTATCAGGATTTTATCAAGTTGTTTGGTTTGAAAACGATAGAATATCAATAACTTGACAATAAGTTTATCCAGCTAGAAAGTGGATAGAGCAACATGTATAAAAAGTCTACATATAATAAACTTAATTAAAATGAAACGAGGAGGGTGGAAGTAAATGCTTTCGATTTATGTTGGCCCAAGCAAGCCAACTCCCTACTCACTTATAATACTTCCGAAAATAACAAGTATGTATATATAGCAAACTTACATAAGAATCTAAACAAGTCTATAATTACTATATAAAGTACAATAAAACTAATATGCAGATATATTATTTGATTGCTAGAAGAGACTTTAGTTACCTTCTCGACGATATAAATAAGAATAAGAGAGAGAAAATATAATACGGCAGAGAAGACCTCCGGCGAATATTAGCTTTCCTCTTAGAAATATTTCCAGTGGTCTGACTCTAGAAGGTGGCACTCCGGGTGCCAAGATTAGATCCAAGACTCTTGCGAAAATAAATGTTATCACAGATGCTTTCGGAGAAGGCTTAAAGATTAGAAGATATCAGAGAGAATAAGGAATTTTAGTATAAAAATCGTGTCGAGAAGTTGCCGTCCAGAACCCATGGGGGTGATGCCTTATTTATAGTGCTCGGGAGGGTTTGTCGCGCGACACTTCCCCAAAAAGGGCATATGTCGCGCGACAATGTGTCCAATGTCATGCGACAAACGGCTGAAGTGATGTTTCTGACAGACTGATGTGTCAGAGAGTGGATGGTCTGGTGTCAAGAGGGATTTGTCGCGCGACATAGAGGTGATTGTCGCGCGACATATTAGTGATTTTCGCGCGACATACTGATATGTCGTGCGACAATCCCTCTTAAAAATAGGTTTGTTGGCCAACAAACCCTTTCGGGGTAGTCTCGGGTGCTCGGGTGGGTCTCGAACCCAAAAACAATAGTTCTCGAAGGTCGTTCGGGTTCTTGCGGGGGTCACGGATCGGGGTGTCTACAGACCCTCTCGACTCAAGCTCCTTGCTTGCAAGGAATTGAGGCGACTGGAAGAGACCATGATCCATGGCTCCCGCAAGAACTCTAAGGAAGTATGCGTATGCAAAAATTGTTTGTGAGTGCCTCCGGAGAGGGCTTTGTGTTTGGTTTTGCCTCCGGAGAGGACTTTTGTTACCTTATTGCCTCTCTGGATGGCTTTTATCTGCTCCACTTGCCTCTCTGGGAGGGCTTTTGATCTTCTTGCCTCATGTGGGAGGACTACCATTACTCCACTCGCCTCTCTGGGAGGACTTTTGATCTGTAAAAAAGAATGAAAAATTTCCTCTGGGAGGGCTTTCGTGAGTGTTTTTTGCCTCTGAGGAGGGTTTGTGCTCGTGATTTGCCTCGAAGAGGGCTTATGTTTGTGGATTGCCTCCGAAGAGGGCTTGTGTAAATGGATTGCCTCCGGAGAGGGCTTATGCCTGTAGAAAGGGCTTGTGATTAATGTTTTGCCTGTAGAAAGGGCTTATGTGAATGGATTGCCTTTGGAAAGGACTTTCGCCTAAAAAGGGCTTAGTGATTGGATTGCCTCCGCAGATGGCTTATGTGAATGGACTGCCTCCGGAGAGGGCTCATGTGAATGGACTGCCTCCGGAGAGGGCTTGTGCCTGTAGAAGGGGCTTGTGAGTGATGTTTTGCCTGTAGAAAGGGCTTATGTGAATGGATTGCCTTCGGAAAGGACTTTCGCCTAAAAAGGGCTTAGTGATTGGATTGCCTCCGCAGAGGGCTTATGTGAATGGATTGCCTCCGAAGAGGGCTTGTGCCTGTAGAAAGGGCTTGTGAGTGATGTTTTGCCTGTAGAAAGGGCTTATGTGAATGGATTGCCTTCGGAAAGGACTTTCGCCTAAAAAGGACTTGTGAGTGATGTTTTGCCTGTAGAAAGGGCTTATGTGAATGGATTGCCTCCGAAAAGGACTTTCGCCTAAAAAGGGCTTAGTGATGTTCAGTTCTCTGTAGGAACAACTGACGAGAAGCTAAAAGGAGAGGTCTATGAAGGAGAAAAGAGCTCATTTGGGAGTTTATATACCCATTCTAAAAGTTTTGCTTTCTCTGGGAGACTTTGAAAACTTTGTTTTGCAAGTTATTTTATTCTGAAAGAGGAGTTTTCACGATGGATTTCTCAATTCTTGTACTTCGTGCGTAGCAATGGTTCAACCGTTTGCTTTTTTCTAAGTCATTTCTGATTTTATCAAGCTGAGAAAGAAATCTGTTTTGAAGGAGTCTCTGATCTCTTTGATATTCATCAGCCATTCTGAGGCATTTTTGTAGGCCCACATCGTTTTCTGTTTTTCGATGTCCTTATTTCTCCCTCATTCGGGGAAGCTTTTCCTGCCTTTTCTGTTTTTGGCTAGGAGCTTTTTTTCCCGTTTTGGCGTGATCAGGAGCCTTACTCACCCAAGACGAAGCCCTGAGCCGGTTTGGCCTAGCTGTCACTCTTGGTGTGGCTCTCCCTGTCACTCTACATTTATGTTTCTCTCCCTCGCTCTGGGCGCTCATGCGGGATTTTTCTCTTTTATACTCTTTCAATTTTTTCTTTTTCCCGTCTTATCTGATATTTTCTCATTCTTATTTGCTAGCTTTCAACCTTCTAGAGATCAAAGATTTCTTTGTAGGCCGTTTTGCTCTTGCGATTTTGAAGAAACGACTTAGAATTTTGCATTCGACATTATCGTGCAAATGTGTGTTTTTTCCGCACAAAAAGTCAAGAAAAACCACTTTGAAGTTCCCCTATCGAAAAAAGCCAAGTCTGAGCTAGGATTGGTCATGCGACAATTCAATGGAGTAGGTTTTGTCCCATAAGCGGGCTCTTTTCTTCTCATTCTCTTATTCTCTCTCTAGCTTCTCATTTATCAAGTTTTCCCGTATCTGGATGCTCAAGGTGTTCTTCGATGTAGTTTCCATGCTAATGACAAGGATGATAGGGTAGATCGTGACTGTGGTGTGGTCTACTAGGATGTGGTATGTGCTAAGAATGTGCATGCTTATGTTTGGTGGTCTATCGAAAGATAATGTATGTTATGAATGTATTAGTGAAGTGGTGTTTGAGCATGCTTTTTATTCATAACTTGATATGTAAAAGTATTTCTTGTAGGCTACGGATACTTTCCATGCTGTTTTGTTGATCCTGATTCGTAGTTTCCTACATGTTTAAAAACAAATGTTCATTAATTCTCATAATCATCTCGGCAGTAATATTCGATTTTTGGAACTTACATACTTTTACCTTTCAAATCTTAAAAACTCTCATAAAGTATGCACTTAAGTTAATACATAATATCCTATAACTCTCATAATTACCCAAAGTACCCTCAGGTTTTTGAAAATTACATAATTTTATCCTATAATTCCCATAACTCTCGTAATTACCCAAAGTACCCTCAAGTTTTTGAAAATTACATAATTTTATCCTATAAATCCCATAACTCTCGTAATTACCCAAAGTACCCTCAGGTTTTTGAAAATTACATAATTTTATCCTATAAATCTCATAACTCTCGTAATTACCCAAAGTACCCTCAGGTTTTAGAAATTACATAATTTTATCCTCTAAATCTCATAACTCTTGTAATTACCCAAAAGTACCCTCAGTTTTAGAAATTACATAATTTTATCCTCTTATAACTCATAACTCTCGTAATTACCCAAAGTACCCTCAGGTTTTAGAAATTACATAATTTTATCCTCTTATAACTCATATAATTTACACAAAAGTACCCTCAGGTTTTAGAAATTACATAATTTTATCCTATAAATCCCATAATTCTCGTAATTACCCAAAGTACCCTCCGGTTTTTAGAAATTACATAATTTTATCCTCTTATAACTCACATAATTTACACAAAAGTACCCTCATGTTTATATAAAAAATCACCCTCTTATTCAGATATCCTCTCATAAAAATACCCACAGGTTTTATTATTTCACACAAAATTACCCCCTTATATACTCATACAAAAGATACCCTCAGGTTTTGAAAATTACATAATTTTACCCTCTTATTATATAACTCGCATAATTACACTAAAGTACCCTCAGGTTTATAAATGAAAATATTCTCTTATCTATACATCTCTCATACGCTCGGGTTTCATATAAAAATACTCTTTCATCTACATACCTCGCATATATACAAAGAAAACACTCAGGTTTTTTACTCATAAAAGTACCCCCAGGTGTAATAAGGAGTAAGAAAATACGCAGTTAATCATGCTGGTGTAAAATATGCTTATAATGACGTAATAAAAATGACCATCAGGCCCCTACAAAAGTGAGAGGAATTAAGTGAGTAGCACAAAAAAGTGATTTTTTGGCATAAATGAATCCGTATGTTGGAGAAATGTATTTGTAGCAAGGTTTGTTACATGACAAACGATGAGTACAAGTGCACGATTTCTCCGATAAATACACCTCTTTTCCTTCCTTCATCCCCACACTTACTCTTTTATCTATGTAAAAACAAAGTCCTATTACTGCACAAATGTTGACTTTTCTTCTATCAAAGCTCGAGATGCCCTGGTACCCTCAGAACGCAAGCTTGTCACTCCACATTCTTCTCTATCTGTGGAGTGTATGTAGCATGGACGGTGTGAGAATCCGGACTCGCGACCCGAGAAGAAGAGTCCTCGTTCTCGGTTTTATTTGAAAACGTGTTTTGTAGAGTCGCCAGTTTGTTTTACAAGAAAACAAACAAAAGATCGTACGAAGGATAATTTGAAAACAAACTATCTTTCATACGTTTGAAACTAGAGATTTATTGAAAAATTGCTTTGCTAGGGTTCGGGAACTACGTTACGAATTGGGAAGGTGTTAGGCACCCAATTCGCCCTTTCGGTCTCTTAATGGATCATGTATTTAATTCCTATTTTAGATATCTTGCAAGTAGTTTGGATAGTTTTCAGAATAGTCCTTTCCGGATAAATTCAATTTAAAACAGTACTTTGAAATCAGATTCGAGCTTTGCGAGCGCCTACGCATTCATTTGTAGAATGAAATCAGAGTCTCGTAGTTCCATTCGTTTGGAAACTGTTTTTGTGTTTTTGTTTTGTTTTGAAAACGTGTCAAAACGTATTTTAGTTTTCTTACAAAACGTAGAGAGGACTTGTTTTGAAAGCAATGAACTTCTTTGCAAGTTATCTAATTTTCTGTATTAAAATGAATTTAAATGCAGTATTGAAATTAAGGAGGGTTGTAGAAAATATACCTGATGCGCCTGAAGAGGAAATAAGAACCTTGCCTTGATTGCTCATTTCTCTCTCTAGAACTTTCTCTCTTTAAAACTTTCTCTCTCTAGAAGTTCTCTCTTTAAAACCTTCTCTCTCAGAATTTCTCTAAAATGACTCTCTAATAATTATGACAGAACTTCCCCTTACTAAAGACACTAGTGAGTGTTGATGATCAAAACGAGAGCCCAAGGGTCCTATTTATAGGAAAAAATCCGCCAAAAATGCTCTAAAAGAGGCCAACCGCAGGGGGTAGCCGCAGGGGGTGCGGCTAGGGCGTGCGGTTAGGGGTAGCTGCAGGGCGTGCGGCTAGGAGTGTGCGGCTGGGGCGTGCGGCTGGGGGCTACGGCTAGGAGCCAACCGTACGGCTGGCAGGTAGCCGTACGGTTGGGGGCATGCGGCTGGGGGCTGCGGCTAGCTCAGAAAAGCACAAAAACACCCAGAAACAACTCGATTTTCTAACGGGGTGCTGCCCCGCACCCCGCGACCTGACCGGGCAAGTCGATCCCCGTCCTAGTAAGCGAAGAGGCAACAAAGGTTATATCAAACTCCTCACATGGCCAAAATTGGAGTCTTTCCTAACGGTCTCCTATATGTATGATGACTCAACACTTTATGTAAGATGCTTGTTTTAAGAAAAACAGTGTTCGCACGAGAGTCGTGGATTGGGGTGTTCACAGACCCTCTCGTCCCGGGATTCTTGTCCGCAAGAATATTGGGACGATAAGAAGACAACGATTCACGACTCTCGAGTGAATCTCAATGTGTTGATACTTGAATCAGAAAATATCCTTTCTGGCACATGAATTTCGTCGTGTCTCAGGCGATGCAATCCACGACCTCCCTTTTCCTTTCGGCCAGGCGACACGATGCATCAATCTTTTCTTCCGCCCACCCTCAATGGCGTACAACCCTCAGTGGCACACAACCCTCAGCGTATAGGATTTCTCCTGGGGAGTTAGGCATTTTGTTGAATCCGAAAGCTCGTAGTGGAAAAGTGTTCTCAATGGTTTCCCATAGGGAGAACTGAAAGAATGTTCTTGGTTTTGTGATGTATCCCTTCGTGGGGATTGCTGCTAAAAGAAACACCTATCTTTGGCAAAGAAAAGATTCCCATCGTGGGGAATGCACGGTAAAGGTTATTTCCCTTCGTGGGGAAAGGGGATCGGAGAAAATTCCCATCGTGGGGAATGCGAAGAATTCCTAACTCTGAGGAATTCGGAAAAAATTCCCTTCGTGGGGAACACGTGGAGTTGTTATTTCCCTTCGTGGGGAAAGGGGTTTCAGAAAAATTCCCATCGTGGGGAATGCAAAGAATTCCTAACTCTTGAGGAATCCAAAAAAATTCCCTTCGTGGGGAACATGTGGAGTCATTATTTTCCTTCGTGGCGAAAGGGGTTTCAGAAAAAATTTCCATCGTGGGGAATGCGAAGAATTCCTAACTCTGAGGAATTCAAAAAAATTCCCTTCGTGGGGAACACGTGGAGTCGTTATTTCCCTTCGTGGGGAAAGGGGTTTCGAAAAAAACTCCCATCGTGGAGAATGCGAAGAATTTCTAACTCTGAGGAATCCAAAAAAATTTCCTTCGTGGGGAACACGTGGAATCGTTATTTCCCTTCGTGGGGAAAGGAGTTTCGGAAAAAATTCCCATCGCGGGGAATGCGAAGAATTCCTAACTCTTGAGGAATCCGAAAAAATTTCCTTCATGGGGAACACGTGGAGTCGTTATTTCCCTTCGTGGGGAAAGGGGTTTCGGAAAAAATTCCCATCGTGGGGAATGTGAAGAATTCCTAACTCTGAGGAATCCGAAAAAATTCCCATCGTAAACTGTCTCGTTGCCATGGTTTCACTGTTCAGACACTACTTTGTTGATTTTCAAAGATGATATGTTTAGAGAGAAATACTTGCAAGTAGAAGTGCTTTTTCTTTTCCATTCCTTTTTTACCCTTAGTTTTGACCTCTGGCGTTATTGGGAATCAGACTTTTTTGAATCAACTTTTCCCAAAAACTTTCGAACCATTGTGCATGAATTTTGGGATTTGGCATCTCTTTACCCTCAGTTTTCCTCTCTTTGGTCATGGGGATAGAATTTTGCCTGGAATTCTCAGTAATCCTCAAGCTACCCCCTGATTTTTTCACGGGGAAAATGCTGGTCCTGTATCGCTTTCTGTTTTTCGATACCCTTATTGCTCCCTCTTTTGATTATCCGGCCTTTTATTTTGGGCTTTGGAATTTTTCTTGCTTTTTTCTTTCTTTGCTTTTTCCAAAACAGGAGCCTTACTCACCTATGATGTAGCCCTCCGCCTTTTGGCACAGCTGTCACCCTTAGTGTGGCTCTCCCTGTCGATTTTCTTCATTTCTGTTTTTCTCACTTTTTTCACTCTTGGACCAACGGGATTTTCCCCTTTTCTACTCTTTCAATTTTTTTTGGTACCCGATTCCTCTTTTAAACCTTCCCTATTCATCAATCAGATTCGAGCCTTTCGAAAAATAGATCCATCCTTTTGAATTTCAATTCCTCCACAGACTTTAGAGTGCCAAGCTTCGGGTTTTGATCAGCCATCTCGTGCATGTGTGTGAGTCTTGGTCCTCTTGTATTTCAGGAGAAGTTGATTCATGGCCTTAGTCCCCTTTTTTTTTTGGTCAAACTGGTCAAAAATGAGGGTAGCCGCATGGGGTAGCCGCAGGGTCTGACCCCCCAGCCGTACGGCTGGCAACCAACCGCACGGTTGGGGGCTAGCCGTACGGTTGGCTAGCCTGCGGCTGGCCCCTATCTCCTATAAATAGTGGGCTGTTTGGATCATTTCTCACCACTTCTTCTTGCGATCTTTCTCTCTAGCATATAAATATTTGATTCTCAAAAAACTTTTAGCGAGTGTTTTAAAGAGTGTGAATGATGGCTTTTTCGAGACTACTGTCGATCTTCGTGTATATGATGATGGGGGGGCCCACCGGAAGGCGAGGAGGCACCGGAGCTACTCCCGGGTGATGAGGTGGAGTCTATTACGGCTATGATGGATAGGCGACTGATTTGCACGCCCCATCACGACGACTGGGAGGGTGTGGCCTGGGAGGGGCCATTGGGGGCAGACGGGTCACTACAGCGGGCGATGTACCGTGACGTGCCCTTGATCTCACCGGGAGAGGGGCGAGAGTGGCTACTGATGGAGCCTGCGGCACACGAGATCCGCCACCATACTAGGGTATGTTCTAATTTCTAGTATTTACATTATGTGATTTTTCAAAAAGATGCAAATGACATGATATGCATGAAATGTGATAAATTTAATAATTACTCGCCATAATAAATATACTTAACATAGATTACTTTTGGAAACGTATTACCAGTATTAATAAATATTAAAAATCCATGATGTGACAGAGGATTGGGCGTTGCCGTGGTATCACGCGTGCCGCTCCTGAGCTCCGAGACCAGTTACCGCCTTTGGTGAGGGCGTATCTGAGCGCTACCCCATTCGCGAGGTTTATCGAGGTGCTGCTGGGTGGAGAGTTCCAGCGGTTGGTGACCCTACCGACGGTGTTGGGAAAGAGATGGTGGGATACGACACACACATTCCATTAGAGTTGGGGGGGAGAAGACGTTGACCCCAGAGGACGTGTTCGTGCTGACGGGGCTGCCATTCGGAGGGGAGGCTTTGGCATTGAGCCCCCGAGTACGAGTTACGCTAGACGGTATGGGTGCGGCATTGGGGTGGAGGCCGAGCCGGATAGTGGCGGACGGGATACCCCACACTGCGATGGTGCAGCACATTGAGGCAGAGAGCGTGAGGTTTGGAGATGGACCGATGACGCGGCAGGAGGTTCGGCAGCTGTCCCGGTGTTTCCTACTGCTGGTGCTACACGATTTCTTCTACGCACGGGGCGGCGACAACTTGCGGCTATGGTGGCTGCCGTACTTGCGATATTTCGACCAGTTGTACGCGTTCGCATGGGGAGGTTACGTATTGGCGGTGCTATATGAGTCAATGGATATGGTGTGCCGTCACATGGAGCTCAACCACCGCGGGTTGGTCACGCTTTGGGAGGTAATTAACTGATGAAAAATCCTTAATTTGTTTTTATGGAAAAAACATGTGATTATTAATAAAAATGTGATAATTTAATAATTTAAAAAGCGTGATAATTTGTGACAGATGTGGTTTATCGCATATACTCATCAGGGTATTGGTCAGATCCACCTGCACCCTACTTTCGCAGACGCGTTCCCACTCTTCCGACGATACTATAGCGGGAACATAGTTGAGGTGTACCGATACCTAACCCCGGACGTTAGTGCAGGCGACGTCTCAGGAGTTCAGCTCGATCGGGTATGAAGTAATGGTTAAATGATAATTGAATTAGTTTGAAAAAAGAAAGTTAAGTTATTCATGGCGTATATTCAATGCGACAGGTTCAGTGGAGCCTGTGGCCTGCATACATGACACAGCAGTGGAGTTATGCTGATGTGCTAGCGGCCGCACGGTCGAGGCGGTTGTTCGCGCATGAGTACGGCGTGGCATTCTACTTGGGTGAGCGCGTGGTGAGGCAGCACATTCCAGGGTTAGGTTTCAGGGTTCCGGCGTGGCCTCCAGCAGCGATGAGGCGGCCGGTCATGTTATCTACAGAGGAGCGGGCGAGTGTGCGGACGAGTGATATATGCGAGGAGTCGCCAGTTTGTTTTACAAGAAAACAAACAAAAGATCGTACGAAGGATAATTTGAAAACAAACTATCTTTCATACGTTTGAAACCAGAGATTTATTGAAAAATTGCTTTGCTAGGGTTCGGGAACTACGTTACGAATTGGGAAGGTGTTAGGCACCCAAATTCGCCCTTTCGGTCTCTTAATGGATCATGTATTTAATTCTTATTTTAGATATCTTGCAAGTAGTTTGGATAGTTTTCAGAATAGTCCTTTCCGGATAAATTCAATTTAAAACAGTACTTTGAAATCAGACTCGAGCTTTGCGAGCGCCTACGTATTCATTCGTAGAATGAAATCAGAGTCTCGTAGTTCCATTCGTTTAGAAACTGTTTTTGTGTTTTTGTTTTGTTTTGAAAACGTGTCAAAACGGAATTTAGTTTTCTTACGAAACTTAGAAATGACTTGTTTTAAAAGCAATGAACTTCTTTGCAAGTTATCTAATTTTCTGTATTAAAATGAATTTAAATGCAGTATTGAAATTAAGGAAGGTTGTAGAAAATATACCTGATGCGCCTGAAGAAGAAATAAGAACCTTCCCTTGATTACTCCTTTCTCTCTCTAGATTCTCTCTCTCTAAAACTTTCTCTCTCTAGAAGTTCTCTCTTTAAAACCTTCTCTCTCAGAATTTCTCTAAAATGACTCTCAAATAATTCTGACAGAACTTCCCCTTACTAAAGACACTAGTGAGTGTTGATGATCAAAATGAGAGCCCAAGGGTCCTATTTATAGGGAAAAATCCGCCAAAAATGCTCCAAAAGAGGCCAACCGCAGGGGGTGCGGCTAGGGCGTGCAGTTGGGGGTAGCTGCAGGGCGTGCGGCTAGGAGCGTGCGGCTGGGGGCTGCAGCTAGGAGCCAACCGTACGGCTGGCAGGTAGCCGTACAGTTGAAGGCATGCGGCTGGGGGCTGCTGCTAGCTCAGAAAAGGCACAGAAACACCCGAAAACAACTCGATTTGTTAACGAGGTGCTGCCCCGCACCCCGCGACCTGACCGGGCAGGTCGATCCCCTTCCTAGTAAGCGAAGAGGCAATAAAGGTTATATCAGACTCCTCACATGGCCGAAATTGGAGTCTTTCCTAACGGTCTCCTATATGTATGATGACTCAACACTTGATGTAAGATGTTTGTTTTAAGAAAAACAATGTTCGCACGAGAGTCATGGATTGGGGTGTTCACAGATGGCTGACTCGATAATTTAACTATGCACAGTTTGGCTTTTCTTAACCCCTCCGGGCTGACATAATTCGTTCAATCTGGCGATTGGTGGAGGAAGATATGGCTATCGTCCTTTATTAAATGCAATGGTTTTAGTTCGTGGGCTCAGAGCCCTCTGAGGCATGAATGAAGCTCGAGTTGCAACTAGTGGCTGAGGATACGATGTGGCTTCTTTCCGAGGCTAAGATGGGGTGCTAAATAGAAAATGTACTGTCTTTTTGGTGTTATGAACCACTGCTATAAGGTTTTGGAAAACTGCTCTCTTTATGAAACAAAAAAGTTTTTATAATAATTAAACCGGGCCTGAAGTAACTTCTCAGGTTGCCTACGTTCCCCGTTGTGTTTCCTCCATAAACAAAAGTGAGTTGGGGCTCAGGTTTACGTATTTTTGGATTACATGTTATTGTTTTAATAATAATATTTCTTGAATGTAGCGTCTGACCATCTATATCTGCAACTATTATGGCTCCTCTTGTGTTGATTTCTTTAACGATGTACGACCCAGTTCTGAACTTTCCTCTCGGATCTCTTGTCGGCCTCTCTAACCTTTCTCAAAACTACATTATTCTCACAAATACCCCGAGTCTTCACTTTTCTATTTTAAAGGCCCCATAATGACAATACACGGCCCTCTGTCGTTTCTCATTTAGCGATGCTAACTCACTGTAGCGGGTTGTTGGCCATATTTGGTCCGCCTGGTACAGGGATTGTTCCATTCTTCGATTAGATCTTTGATGCGGTGTCGGAGGGCTAAACATCTATCTGTGTCATGGCACATAGCTTGGTGGTATAAATAGTTCTCGTTCATCCTCCAAGAAGAAGGGACGGGATTTGGTGGAGGACGAGGGTTAAGCGGGGTAACCAGGCCCGTATTCCGTAGCAGTTCAAAACTTTTGGTCAGGGTTATGGGGAGGTTGCTGAATTTTCTATTTTTCTTGGGTTGATATGTATTGGAGGCTTCGGCTTGTATAGGCCACGTCAATTGGGGTTGTTGCTGGTACGAGTAAGAGCTTAGCTAGTTTACAACGGGGGTGGCCGTGCTCTTTTCGGTATACGAGGCTTTCCTCATTTCGATTTCTACCTTCCTGGCCAACTCTTCTTCTACTTGGGATCCCATGCTTAAAAGTGCTCGAAAATGTGGGAACACGTGCTTTCCCATTCAAGTCAATACAGCCGAAGTGAAGTTTTTCTGAATTATCTCCAACTGCTCCTCTTCGTCTGGTCGTTTGGACATCTGGGATGCCATTTCTCTCCAACGGGTAACAAAATCACTGAAGCTCTCTTTCTCACCCTGTTTGGTCATCTCTAAGTGTTTACGGGTGATTTCTAAATTTTCATTGGATCCGTATTTGGTCATGAATTATTTGACGATATCCCCCCAAGTTTTCGTGTGGTGCCTCTCTAAATCAAAAAACCATCTCAGGACTGCCCCCGTGAGAGTCATATGAAATGCTTGAGCCAACTCAGGTTCTCCACAGCCAGATACTTGCATGGATCGGATATATGATTGCAGATGTATTTTTGGGGGCGTGGTTCCAGTAAACTTGGTGATAGAGGGGAGCTTGAACCCCAGGGGTAATCTTGCTTCAGGGTAGAGAGAAAAGGCATTCACATCCGTAATCTCGTCTGCCCCTTTTATTAGAGAAACTCCTTTCTGCAGGACCCTCATCTGTTCCTTCAATTTCTTTATTTCTTCATTCTCTTTCGATATCTCGTCGGGCTGTTCCCGAGCTATAACTGATTCTGCATATACTGTCCGGAGTCGGTTTATATCTGGGTATTCATTGGGAGGGGCTACCAGGGCTGGTGGTAGGACAGGTTGTGCAGGGATTTGTGGCCATTGTGGGTACTAAGGGTCGAAACCTGGTTGGACTTGGGGTTGCGGCCAGATGATGGGTGGCTCTTGTTGCTGATAAGTAGGGCCGGAGTCCGGGGCCCATTGGTTCTGGTTATTGGGGTCAGTTTGAATAGGGCCTGTTGGGATAGGACCTGTTTGTTGTGGGTTGGTGCCTTGGACTGGGGAGAGTACTTGTGATGATTGCCCTTGATTCGGATCTCGATTCGGTGGTAGTCGTTCAAACCCCGGTAGCGCAGTTCGTTAGGCTGATAATTCTTCCATTCGAATTCGGGTGCTCTGTTGCTCTGTAGTGAGGCTTGCAAGATTCTTACTGACGGTTATCAATAGGCGATGCAGGTCTTCTAGGGTAGGCGGAGCCCTCGGTACCTCTACTACATTCGGATCAACTACTCGGATCTCTGAGTCATTCGGATTTGAAGTTGACATAGTCGGAGTGCTCGGTCGAACTAATCTACCGGTGTAGTCTCTTCCCGCCCAACCTTCCAGACTATAGTCGTAGGACTGTAGATATATCACATAGCGAAGATGAAGGAAGACTAAAGTGTGATTCATTTTTGCCAAGAGAAACCACGGAGAAAGAAAAACAACGAAAACCAAGTTTCGGGTGTTTTGTAAAGACACGTCAACGACAACTTGAGTGGATTCCCAGTGGGAGTTTAGGGTAGGCAGCAAAGTGCTCCTTGGGTTACCCTACTTGTCCCGAATTTTGAAAAACTCATATTTTGTTTTTATGAAAATTGGGAATATCGCTCCTCTTGAGTTGGTTTTCATGGCAGATGTACCGGGGAAAGTCACAACGAGAAAATCTCAATGTAAATTTCTACGACAGAGGTTGGTCAGCCTCCGGCCGCACTCGCCAATATCTGGGGGAGATATACATAACAAGGCCCTATGCGGTACAAACTCCTCACGGTTGATAAAAAAAGATAAGAGTGTTCTATCTTGACTCTTCCTATATGCAACGCAGGTGTAATGCAAGGTGAAGGCTTCAGGCTCCCTCCTATTTGGCAAGACCTTGCGATATACCCCAGGGGCGGGTACGTGCAAGAATCTTTTGATATACTTCCCGGGTACGTGAGTGTTCTCGTCACTCGATATACCTCGAGGGCGTACTTGGCCAAGGAGAGTGGAAGTAAATGCTTTCGATTTATGTTGGCCCAAGCAAGCCAACTCCTTACTCACTTATAATACTTCAGGAGGTTTGGGGTAAAAATCACACTCGTAAGAACCATGCATGAATAGTGATGTGCGTGAAAACAAGAGTTTTCGAAAAGTTTAATTTGCAAATATCTTATCTTCAAGGTGTATTTTGAAAACGCTATTTTTACTTGAAAAAATATTTCTTTACAATCAATTATAACAGAAAGGGGAAATCCTAAACATATGTCTATGTCAATGAATGGACTCTACTGCGCCTCTAGGTCAAGTCAACAATAAAATCCAGGCACCACGTTAGAAGGGCTTAAAAAGGCATGTAGGGAAAGCAGTAAAAGCATGCATTTCAACATATTATAAACAAAAGGTCCACATATAAGAGCCTAGTTCTCTTGTGATCCCCAGCAAAGTCGCCACTGTGAGAATCCGCAAATGCGACCCCATTTTTATTTTCTCACTAAAAGAAGAAAAATTAATTTTTCTTCTCCAACATTTTTTTCTTTATACTCACGGTTAGCTTAAGAAAAATTTTCCTTTTTGTTTTCTATTGTATCACCTCCGTCCAAAAAATAGAGAAAGTAATATATATATATACATACATACATACATACATACACAACTTGAACAACAATTGTAGAAAAATAAGGATACACTCTCCATTTCCTTTGGCTCAAGCTAACCATATTTAGTGAAAGAGAAAGAGTGGAGTTGTTGACCAAAATTAGTGGGGGAGTGAAAATCTCTCTTTGTTGGAGACTTAGTCAAAATTTTCAAATTCTAAATATCTAAATAAATTTTATTTAATAAAATAAAATTTTCAAATATATTTTGTTCAAAAGAAAATATACAAAGTAAGCCCGAGTCTGAGCCCGAGTCGGGTCGATCTAGTACTCTAGTACGATCGCTGTGTACCTGTGGTAAGCCACATATATAATAGTCCTCATCCAATTATACGAAAATTGGGTAAACAAAACATTTATGTAAACTCATAAAATAATTCACATTCTCTAATGTAGGACATAGGTAATAAAGCTTGCTTTAATTTTTTCAAAATACACACCAAGTTCCAACACTTCCTCATACACATTTTCATTCCCATAGCAAAACAGAACTTACAAAAACCCCCATCCTTATTCTTCAACCACTCCCTCCTCTCTCTCTATCTCTCTCTCTCTCTTCATCTCCTATCCTCCTCTATTCTTAAGCTATTCTATCAAGCCCAACATTCGTTTCAAGGTTTCTCGCCTAGCTTTGATAACTACAATATGCTAGCCTCTTATAATTATGGCTAAGGAAACCAATAACCTACCCAAATCAAGTGTAAAGCATTCCAAAAACGTATCGGGGTTATTTTATCATCACTGATATTAATAATAGTCTATACCGATCATAAGACACATAAGTCGCCATACGCGACTCCGCTTTAGTGGGTTTTTGGTACAATTCTCATGGAGAATGATTCATACTTGTAATCAATGTCATATATATGTATAACTACTACTTATTACCCATAATCAACCATTTATTATGCACTAATCCCAAAATCCCCAATTTTCTAGTTCATACACCTAGCTACCAAATGGGTATGATGTGTAGATGCAGTATATGGCTCATAGCATGATGAGAATTGATAATGCATGATATCTTTGTGTTAATCTACCTTTATGCACCATTGATTGAGCCTTAAACCAACCCAACCCACATGTACGTCACAAACCTAGGGTTCTTCATTAAAAATCCCCATTTTTTTATGAAATCTTTAGTGCAACACATACCTCTAAATCCGACGACCTTGACTGAAAAGCTCCTCAAAAGAAATGGAAAAATGGAAATGTAATAGTTTGAAAAACAAGTTTAATATTAGTGTTCCCACCTCAGAGAAGCAAGATCCTCGAGTTAATAATGCCGTAGACGCCGAATAACGAAACCCTAGCTCTAGCTCAAGCAGCCATGGAGGAGGAAAAAGATTGAAGATGATGAATAGAGCCAATTTAACCCCAAATCTTGTATAAGGATGAAAAACCCTCAAGCACCACTCAAGAATCTCTTACTTTCTCTCTCTAGAACTCTCTTGGTGTACATTAGAAGTGTATGGTTCAAAAATGGGGAGAGATGGGAAGGTTTGGTTGCATGAAAATGGAGTCAAAGCTTTAGAAAACTTGATTTTTGACCTCTCAGGAGTTCATCAGTCGACTGAGCAGTCCATCAGTCGACTAATGTGCTATAATGCCCATTGATGCTATTTTTTTTGGAAGTTTAAGTGCTTCGCACTCAGTTTTGACCACCGAGGAGTGAGAACTGGGTCTCGGCCAAAACACAAAAGTTTTATATAATTGAATTTCCTTTCCAACGACTCAAATAGGGACTTATTTGGAGTCTAGATGAAGAAGTTATGATTTTTTGAAGAAAGGAACGTCGGTTTATCAGTAAAGTTAAAATAGGCGATATAGGAAACGATTCTCATTCAGACCACTCAAATTGACTTGTGGCCATGCAAGGGAGTTATATAACACTATTACAACATATGGAAAGTATCTAAACTACGCTGACCTTTACGGTACAGAATTTCACTATCCAAAACTTGAATTTGCCTTAATAGAGATTAAGAATCGCGATTAGCGTGATATGATGGAACAGGGTACTACAACTCACCTAAACCCTTAACATGTGAGATTTCACCTCTCTAACCTCTAAAATGGTGAGGGTTGAATGGGAGAAGGAAGGAGGAAGAAAGATGAACATATAGCGAGGTGAAATGTTTAAAAACCCCCTGCCCAAGCTCTAATTGATCAGAAGAGCATTTTCCTAAAGCCACATTTCCTTTTCATAAAAATCTCACTTTTCTCAGCCCTTTTTTGTCTCCTGAAATGACTCTAGCTCAACTCGGCCTTAAAATGATACATGTAGAGGGTAAAGAGATGAAACTCAAGCCATAAACGGGGACTTATTTGGACTTCGTATGAGAAATTTATGGCCTCTCTAAGTTGGCCAAAAATTTATTTTGGCAAAAGTTTAATTTCTCACCGTTACCTACCAACTTCAGCCACGGCTTGCCGAAATCCGTTCCAAATATGCACGCATACTTAATATCATTAAAATAACTTGTTAGAAGTGTTGGATCAACTATAACGGTTCCAGAACGTAAATTGGCTCCTCCAACGGAGATTTGGCCTTAAACGGGCATAAGAGGGAAATTGGCGCGGAAAAGAAATACGAGGCATTACAATCTCCCCTCCTTAAGAAGATTCATCCTCGAAACTTAAATAACGATGGATAAGAAGCAAAACAACACTCCAAATCATGTTGGTCTCCACTCCTTAAGAGGGTATTTATAGTCTTGAAAATATAATATTCCAACTAAGAACGTCTGAATAGCCACAACTCTGAAAGAATGATTAAATACTGGATTCTATGGCACACAAAGGCCTCCATTCGAGTTGCGTACCGATAAATGGAAAAAATGTCTTTAAATAAGGTTCCTCATTACTAAATTGCCCAAGAATAATAACCAACCAGGTTACGAGTTTACAAAGTCAAATCAAACCCAATATGGCATCCCCAGTCAAATTTTAAAGGGTTCCTGACGTTGCACTACATATGATGCAGTATTTACTTCTCAATTGATAAGCACGTTATAATGCGCTTGTACATGCTTATACATGCACGTTATAATATACTTATATGGCTAAACACAGTAAATTAACTCCAACTTACAACTTATTTGATATCATGTTCCTAATATTCAAGCCCAACAAACTCTATTATTTGACTCAAACTAATTTCGTCTCTCGACTCTATTAGATGTGGAATATAAAATCAATTAGGTTCAATTTATTTTTAAAATCCAATTATTAATTCTCCCATAGCCAAACGCATGTATAAGATCAAAACACTTACAATACCCATCAAAACACAATTTATATCCGCTTTTAAAAAATTGTAAATTGAATCTAACAAATTATAATGAGAATCTAATCTTATTTTTTATCAGTTAAAACAAGCATTCAATGGGAGGAATTATCAGTTTTCACCTACGCGTAGCTAATTCAAAGATCTAAAACTTTTGTTTCTGGATTTTTCTTTAAATTCCTTATGGATTAGTGCCAAAATTTGGTAGAACAATAGTATTGTGCACCGCCAATCACTTCTTCATTCGAAATCTTCTCGATTTAATTCCAAACACCTGAGAAGCTCTAAAAACACAGCAAATGTAATAATATATGATCTCCAAAGTATATATATATATATATTAGTGAGTTACAATGTAACAATTTCTTGGCACATCAATTTGATGTGCCAGTATACCCGTTTTCAAACATACATGAGTTTCTAAGGCCGTCTAATTAATAGTGGGCCTACATACTCTATGCCGTTGGGTTGACCATAACATGAGCTACCAGTGCTGGACTTGACAAGTCAAGCCGGTGTCGAACTATCAAAAAAAAAATTTGAAAATGAACACCTAGTGGGATCAAAGAAAATGGAGCACAATCATAGGCATACAATTTTTCTTGATACGGCCCAAGTATCGAAACAAAACAGAAAAGGAACACCTAGTGGGATCAAAGAAAATGGACCCCTACCTGTAACCTTATTAGGCATATTAGGCATTGAAAGGAGTTGCCCCCACTTATATCAATAATTTTTTATTTTTATTTTTTTGGAATAAAAAAACCCAACTTATATTAATTCATCATCAACCACATATAGAAGCCGATTAGGAAAAGGAGAGCAACCCACAAACAAAAATGTTGTGGTTTATATTAGAATTTATAGGTTTATATTACAATTGACGGATTTGAGTCGTTATATTGGGCTGGTGGATTTGTGGCATATCGTTTTCTTATATATTTGAGGTTGCGTTATTTTCACAAGATTTATAAATTGGGAGGATAGAAAAATCAAATGATCGATTTGAAAAAAAATTGTGATTTTAAAATGTAATGATTTTTAATTTATTCGTTGTTTCAAGTTTTCAGATCTTTTAATTTATTTTTTAAAATATAAAAAGTAGCATAAGTTAATTTTAAGTCAGTTTCTTGTTCACAGGTGTAGTTGATTTGGATAAGATATATCGATGAATGAAATTGGAGGAGAGATAAAAACATTTAATCCTTTGTATTCTTCCGATCAAGCTAATTTTATTTTATGGGATTCTAGAATTCGCAATTGACACAAAATTTAAAAATCTCATAAAAAATTCAAACATAACACTTCAAATATAAACTTTACAGAAATCATCAAATCTCACTTCAAGAACCACGTGGAAAAAAAGATACCCAGATTGATTTTGTCCTCAAGTTTCAAGATTTTGTGTCCTCAAACATACTAATGGTGAGTGTTTAATTAGAAATTAAATCCATATAATAACGTACAAATATTTCAGATCTTATTTTAATACAGTATTTGAAATACTTCACTATTGTATAAGATTTTTTTTAAAAAAAATTATTGTACTAAGAACTATGTACGTTATTATCCCCTACACACCTTCAAAACCCGCTCTAATAGAAATAGAGACATAGAAACATGATATAAAAATAAATTTTAATATTATTGTGGATGAACGACAAACCATAGTGTTTTAACAAGTATGAGCTAGCATATTATATATATATAGGAGAGCATTTCGCATAAGTACAAAGTTTAAGAATAATTTTGTATGAATTGAGCTTTTAAAGAGGTACACAGATGTATTTTTTGATAAAACGTACTTAATGAAGATAATCTCCACGACTATTAGATTAACACTACCAAATTTTATTCAAAAATATATCCGTTTACTCCTTGAAAAGTCCTAATCCATACAGAATAATCCATTAACGTGGTCCTAAATTCCTAATTACTTGTGGGAAACTTTTAATATTTATATATGGAGGGTGGTTTTTTGGGGAAAATAAATTAAAGTCCCCATTGTTTGGTGGGTTAACAGATCGCCCCCTAAACTATTTTTCCCAACACTAAACCCTCTTATACTATTGCTGCCTTTCACTTTACCCCGACCTAGTTAAAAACGGGTAGCTTTTAAAAAAAAAAATCGATATTCATTTTCATTTTGCCTATTATTTTTTTTTTACATGTTTTCATATTTGTCCTTGTATTTTTTGTTAAATAAAATGATCATAAAACATAATATACATTACCATTGGAATAATCAACAACTTTTAATTAATTAGTTTTTAGCGAAAGATGGAATATTAATCAAAGTCATCACAAAATGTATGTATCATTATTCATTGGAAAATACTAAAAAATGGTCGCTTAGTCATACTCTAAATTTTGAGCACCTCTACCTCAAATAAATAGTTTCACATACAGTTATATTTTGGGGTATATGAAATTATTAGTGTCATTTAAATTTTTTGAACATACTCACCGTAAGGTCTTTGGTATACTCTTATTCGTTGGAATATTATGATTTTATTATTAAAAATATTGCATTATTTTTTTAAAATAACTACCCTAAACCGTTGCACGTAGGCTCCCATATTATCCTAACTCATTGCATTATTGTGATTTTATTATTAATAATGTAACGTGGAATCCTCTGTTTGAAAATCTGACAATTTCTAAATGAGTCAGGGTAAAGTAAATGTTTTAATAGTGTGCGTGTGTGGTTTGGGCTGGGGTTGGGGGGTGTGGGGGGGTTAGTGAGAGGTAAAATAGTTTAGAGGGCAACCTATTAACCCGACAAACTGCAGAGTTTTAATGTATTTTCCCCTTTTTCTTTTAGGCACCTCAGTATCAAAATTAGCTAAGTAATCTTACTTCGGATAAAGTTTTTAATTATTAAATTATATGGGCTTCTTAAAAAAATTGCAAAATTGATAGTTACGGGATTTGAACTTTATCACAAGTATGATTATGGGTGTATTTGTCACGCGAGATTAGAGGTAGGATTGGATTAATTAATCCTATCTAATATTTGTTGTTGGAAAGGATAAGATAAACAAATCTTATCCTGTGTTTGGTGCAAAGATGATATCTTTATACTATCTAGCATTTGGTGCAACACGGGACATGATTGCAATCAGAATTAATTATCCTTTTATCATATTATAACCAAATAAAACTTTACCACCCCAATAGGTAGTATTATTCAATCCCATGGTTGCTGGATAACAAAACAAATATAAAAATAAAGTTTTAATTAATTTATTTCGATCTTCTTTACGCCCTTTAGATATTCAAAGTGATTAGTGAAAATTTTTGACCACCCAAAATTACAGTAACTCAACTAATAAAATTCATTTTTCCCTTCTGAATTGTTTTCCCTTTTTTCACTTCGAGAGAGATCTCCAATACTTTTCTCTAGTTTGACCATTTTATTGTTTATATGAGTCACACACTCAATCTGAATTTTTTAATTTTTATTCCCATATTTAAATTTTTAAATTGTTATTCCTAGATTGTTTATGTGTGACAATCTCGGCTCTTTCTAGCTACTCATTCCCAGATTGTTTGTATGTGACAATCTCGGCTCTTACTAACCTACTTCAGCGATTCTGATACAATATTTAACAACCTCAGTTCTCTTCTCAAATAATAGTTAGTCAAGTTGTAATTCAGGTTCATTCCACGAACATATATACCAATGACATTCTCATTATACTACCAACGTGGGATGTTTGGATCGTTACAACCTCCTCCCATTAAATCCCTAAAGTTGTCAGGTCAGAGTCACACACAAAAATCTCCGCTTTTACTAGCTACATCCAACGGTTCCAACTCACCTCAACTACACAAACCCGACCAAAAATATCCACACAATAACATGGTAGTGGTCATGGGTCCACTCTGATACCATATATAACCACCATGTTCTCCCCCAAAATAGGTAACCCAAGTTGTGGTTTACGGCCATTACACTACTGATATATGATATTTGGGTCATTACACTTTATAATTTTAATCAAATAATACTAATAAACTAGAGATCGAATTGCATCTTGAGTAAGAGGAATAAAGTGAATTTGAAGCACACTCTAGTGGTTGTGATGATGCAGATGAGACAGATAGAAGAGTTGGGTACTGAAAGTAAGCCTTAGCATAAGCTTCTTCGAGAGCCTGGTGTTCTAATGTTGTTGGCAATAAAAATTCAAATATTAGCTTTGTGAAAGAAGATAAAAGATGACTTCACTACTGTGTAAGCTTCTTCAAGAGCCTGATGCTCTAATGTTGTTGGAAATAAAAATTCAAATATTACCTTTGTCAAAGTCATTAATTTAGACTTCCTAATTCAAAAATCCTCCAATTTTTGTTTTGGATTAGTTAGAAACCATATTAGGTTCGATTATTCACTTGCATGTGGTCATGTATAATTTCAGAAGAAATCGTGTTTGGGCTGCACACACAACCATCTCTACTCTGATGTATCAAAGATCAAGGGCGGATCTAGAATTTTTCAAAAGGAGAGCTGTTATAAAAGTAGAAAATCATAACAAAATAAAATATATTTTTTTAATTACAATATTAAGAAATTTTTATATCAAAGCATAGTACAAATGATAAAAATATTTATCGAAGTTACACCCGACTAAATTTTTACATCAAAGCATGGTAAACAATAAATAAAAATATATCCCTCTATTTATGTGGTATGTATTTTGCTTAAGGTTATATTGTAACCCAATGGAGACTAGAGAAAATTATAAATAAAACCCAAATGGAGAGAAGTTGGTTGGGAGTTTAAATTGGAAAATGAGAAAAGCGGGTTATTTATAAGGACAAAACTGTAGAGCCAGAGAAGTGGGGTGATGGATATTGGGCTGCGGGCTTTTCTTTTTTCTTTTTCTTTTTTTTTTTGAGAAAAGGCTGCAGGCTGAGCTATCCTTAAGATTGACAAACTACTTTAGTGGTCGTTTAAATAAATTTGAATTAATCTTTTTTTAAATATAGAAATGTCATCTTACATATGATTTATGTAAAAAAAAAATAAAAAAATTGGCATTTGTTTATCTCTTTTTAAGGGTGGGGCTATTGCCGCACCTCATATGTCTCTGTAACACTCTTTATATTTGACTCGGTATATTTGGACCGAGTATATGATCATTTACTCGGTGTAATAAAGCCGAATTACTGTTGAAAATAAAAAAAAATACATTGACTGGGTCCGATAGCACCGAATAATGTGCACATATTTGGCCCTATTGCACTGAATCAATGTACACATATTCGGTCCTATTACACCAAATCAAAGTGAGAGTGTTACAGAGAGATATGGTGGGTGGCAATAGCCCCACCCCTTTTTAATTTGATACAATTTTTGTTTGAAATTTGTTCTGCTGGGCTAAGTTAATTTGGGCTTATATTTAGATGTTGTGGCTCGGTGGATATGTGGCCTTCGAGCGTGCTTCGTTTAATGTTTTTAATTTGTTATGTATAAATGTGTTATTTGTTAGTTATTTTAGATCCTTTTCATATTGGTGCATATGCATGCTGAACCGTTGATTATTTTAAATGTGTGTCTCTGATACGTATTGAGCAAGCACAATCGCATGGTAGCTTAGTTTAGGTAGGATTTTGCCCAACATCCCTCCCCTTTCTCAAAGCCATTCGGATTTGCTCATCACTTGTATAGAAAAAAAAAAGGAGAAGAAAATAAAGGCGTAATGTCTATCCTTTACTACTTGTTTCACTTTGATTACTAAACTTAATTTTTTTTTTTTTTGCCAATTTGGACACTTTACTCTTTAAAACTATTCTATTTTGTCAAACCGTTAATTTCCATTAAGGTAAGTGGATCGAAATCTAATGTGGCAACTATTAGCACGCGTGGCAATCCAATTCGACCTTTTGTCATCAAATCAAGTGGAAAAAAATAAAATAAGGAACGTCATCTCCAGCGAACTGCCGGAGTTTATTCCCCGGCGGAAAGTCCTCTGTTCTGATTAAAGCTTAGACCCAGCTGTCGAAGTTCCCGGGATGAAAGTGCTAGGTTTTGATTGAAGCTAAGACCCATCTGCCGGAGTTAATTATAGAAAAGTCATGCATTATATGATTACTACTCCACTTGAAATAGATCTAAAAATAAACCCAAAAAAAATAGATCTAAAACTTGAACAAATGAAACACATGCCACATGGAATAGATCTCGAAAAGTTATTTTCGTCAACCAACTTATTTCGCTTTGACATACATTATTCTAAAAAGTAGCAGGAACACTGATTATATATTTTTAGTATGCTTTGGTTTTTTTTTTTTCAGTTTGGCATTCTCTGTTTTTTAAAACTTCAAAAACTATCCAGCGAGGGCATTGTTGAGTTGTAGAGTTTAATTTTGTCCCAGGAATTAACTCTCGCAGCTTGCCGAAGATAATGTTGCTGGCGAGAGAGTATTTAACTCTGGGAGCTGGTTGGAGATGACGTGGCTTTTTTTCCACCTCATTTGTTGACAAATTGTCTAGGTGGATTGCCACATATGTAATTAGTTGCCATATCAGATTTCCATCCAATCAATTTAACAGAAGTGTGCATATTGTAATTACAATAAAAAATTTGTAGTTACAGTAAAAACATATTAGCTGAAAAAATTATACTAAAGATAACAATTTACAAATAGATAAAAATAGATACAACAAATAGTTATATATATAGCAGGTAAATTAGTTATAAAAGAAAAAATAAAAATAATTAATAACATAGAGATAAACTGAAATTTATTAGATTAAAACATATAAATTGAAAATTTTATGTTAAACACAAAAATTTACAAACATATTAACTGAAAATAAGCAGATAAAGTAACATTAATGTCACTTTTCATAATTACTTCGTTTATCTAAAAATTATTATAACAAATCAGATTTGTATAATGATCATTTTTAAATTAAAAATCAATTTAATATTGAATATTAAATATTTTAATTATCCGATATATATAGTTATATTAGTCAAACATTAATTTGTGTTTCCTTATAAACATCTTCATTCGAATAACCAATTGATTATACAATGTCAAAATTAAGGTTGCCAAAAACTATTCAAAGGGTATTGTCGTCATTTTGCATTCTAGCTAGAATTTAGTGGATTTAATCATATTTATAGTCAATAAGTCAAAAGAGGGGTGTGCTATTAATTTTCGATCTTGCATGGTTCTCACCCTTAATATGTATCTGTTTTAAAGGCTAAATCCTAATTTTCTATTATCGAAACGACTTTGGCGACATTGTAAAGGTCGAAATCACATTCATAGGCCGATAATTTTTCTGGGGAGGTCGAGCTATTAAAAGAAAATGGACAAATTAGGCAGAAAGTGAACCCCGGCCTTGTTGTAAAGTTATTAGTAGGGGTGCACACGGTTCGGATTGGACCATTTTATTACTTAAACCTAAACCAACCCAATCTAATCAGTTTATGAAAATTTGTACCCAATCCAAACCAATTATATGGCAAAACCAAACCAATCCAAACCAAACAACAGCGGATTAAGTTGTTGGTTTCAATGAGCCAACAATTCTACATTTAATTTTAACACTAACGTCCAAGATTTGAACTACTATTGGTCTATTTTAAATTTATTAACCTACCATGTTACAATGCATGATTTTAAAAAGTATTTAGGTAGAGTGTGAAGTTTTAAACAAGAAAGAGTTCATAAGATAGAAATGAAAATTTTGATTAGGATTAATCACTTATTTTTATCATTTATTGTATATCAATGATGAGAACAAGTTCACTAATAATATTAAAGAGACATGAATAATTAAACATACAAAATATAAATTATATATTGTTATTAGTTTTGGATTGGTTCTGTTAGTCGAACCAAACCAATTCAATAGGTTTTTTAAAAGTTAATCCAAATCAATCCAATAAATTTTATAAACCTAACCAAATCAATCCAATTAATTTTATAAACCTAACTAAATCAATCCAATAAAGCCTAATTAAGTAGTTATGTGATCTTCAGTTACCTATAACCATGTGCACACGTACTTATTAGGCATTCGCAGGAGTTGCCTTCACAGAGATATCTATATTTATATTGTAAACTTTGTGGTTTATGTTAGAATTCATAGACTTATATTACAATTGACTGAGGATTGGTAAATCAAATGACTTGAAAATTTGTGATTTTTAAAATCTAATAATTTTCAATTTATTCATTCCTTTAAGTTTTCATGAATTCTTTATTTGTTTTTAAAACAAAAAAAGTTGGATAAGTTGGTTTTAAGTCGATTATTTTATAATTTTCTCTTGTGATGGATTTGGAGAAGATATATTGATAAATGAATTTGGAGGTGAGAGAAAAACACAGAGTTTTATTAAAGTTAATTGAACGCTCCAATCCTTTTTATTCTTCAAATCACCCTGCATAGAATTTTGTGGGGTCCAATGACCCCACATAATTTTTAGGTTATGCAGTTAAATAGGGTAAAATGTGATTGGATTTGGACTTAAGTGTATAATTGACACTACTTAAATTTAAAAATAATATATATATATATATATAAAGCATATGACTTGAACATACTTTTCATAAGAAATATTATTCAACCTCAAAAAATGTCCAAAAATTATGTCTCGAATGCATTTTGATAACGTATACATTTCCTATTGGATTCTGCATTTTTTAGGCTGAGTATATAGCATTCCTTTTTCTTTATTCTTTCAGGTCACTATAGCTGGTGTGAATATTGTTATCCGAATATTCCCACTAATTAAATTTTTTAGCTATGCCACTCAAAATAGCACATGTTTTTTCTTGACATTCTCTCTCATTCGTGGAGCGAAGAAAGCGGGCCTTTGCCCTAGCTCTATCCTTTGGAAACCAAACAAGCTACGAACGAATGGGATACAACCTAAAATAACACAAACTTACAGAATTTTAAAGCACCAAAAAAAATCACAAAAAAAATTGTTAATCTTTCTTCTTAACTTATAATTATATAATACTCGATCTATCCCAGCAAATTATGAGTTACTTATTTTTTTTTAACATCTCAAATTAAGAGTTTATTTATTTTTTTTAAGACAAAATTAATGTACGGAAAAATAGTGTAATGTGTTTTTTATTATTAAAAAGTTGTAATAGGTTACATAACCCCAATCAAATAGTGTCTTATAGGGGTTTTTAAGCTAACCCCTAATGGGGTTTGACCTTGTATCACTGTTATCCTCGAACTCTTCTCCGAAGACTATCTTTAGCTTTGGTTCTCCCATAACTCCATTATCATCTTGCCACACTCGAGCTTTTTTTTCGAAAACTTACTCACTCTGGATTCTCTATACCTGCATCGCTATCATCTCGCCTAAGGAATTAATCAATTTCTCCTTCAAACTACTGCTAACGGGGTTCAAACTCTGCCTATTTATGTTAAGAATGAACAGTGATACCATTTGAAGAAGAACTCATTAGTTATAACTTCAATTTGAAAGTTGAAAAGGCACCCGTATATATATATAGTTAGACTATAAAGAGGGATTCCACAAAAAGAAGGAATGCCCATTTGGAGAGGTAAATGGAAAATCTATAGAGATGATTTGTACAGTGAATATATTATATCTACCAAATTTCATAAAAAAAATTAACGTAGAAGTAGGTGTACTGAAAATTTTATATATACGTACATTTTCAGTCGTTGAAGTTTTTTATGATCATCTCAATCACTTCTATATTGAATTTTTTAATAAAATTTGGTGGAAGTTATCTACTCATTATATAGATCGTTTCTATAAATTTTCATTAAAAACATTTACATGTTTGCCTCTCCAAATTGTCATCCCTTCTTTCAATTAAAGAAATAGAATATCTCTTTATAAACTAACTATACATAAATATATATTATTAATAGTAGTAAGTACCGTGGTTCAAATATTTGATAAACCAGAGAGGTAGCAAAAATGATTAACAACTTGGTTAATAACCAATTAATTACTTCCAAGTTTGAGCCCTGACTCTCTAATTCCCTTTCTTCTTTTTTAGATTCGAACATCAGATCTATTCGCCATCCCTTACGCATATATATATATATAGAGAGAGAGAGTTAGGCTATAAAGAGTGATTTTCTCACTTTAACAAAAAGAAGGGATGAATTTAGAGGGGTAACTAAATGGATTTTTTCATAAGATTTTGTAGAGATGATCTATATTATGAGTACATTGTATATCTCCACCAAATTTCATAGAAAAATTCAATCTAGAAATAGGTGAGATGATTATCAAAAATTTTAATGGCCGAAAATATACATATATATCAATTTTTCAAAACATCCACTTCTAGGTTGAATTTTTCTATGAATTTTTGTGGAGGTAATTTACTCACTGTATAGATTATTTGTACAAATTTTCATTAAAAAAATCATCAATTTACTTTCTAAATGGTCGTCCCTTCTTTTTATTAAAGAGAAAATATCTTTATAGCCTAATTATATATATATATATATATCTATCAAGGGAGCCCTTCTCTTAAAGACCGTCCTTAAGTTAGTTAACTTAAGGGCTGTCCTTTTCGAGGAAGTAAACAGATGAATTTTTTTATGAAATTTTGTAGAGATTATCTCTATAATAAGTCGATCATTTTCACTAAATTTTATAAGAAAAATCAATTGGAAAGTGAGTTATCTGAGAAAATGATATATATGCGCATTTATGGACGTTGAAATTTTAAATTTTTAGATAATCCATTTCCCATTTGATTTTTTTGTTGAAATTTGGTGGAAATAATCTACTCGTTATAAAGATCATTCTCACCAAATTTCATGAAAAAATTTATCTGTTTACCCTTTAAAATAGATAATCCTTAAAAGAGGAGAACTATGTGTATATATCAAACGTGAAAAAAACTTAAATACCTAACGCTAAATAATAACCTTTTGTAGGTTTCCTCATCTATAGCTGGTAATGTGCCGTCTAGGTTAATGTGGGGCTAAGTCTAGAAAAATAAATTAGAAAAATAGATGCCTAAATCTAATATAACCGGCATATTAGTGAAAGGGTCATATGAGTTTGTTTTTTAAAAATCTTCTTGTATCTAGGAGGCTCTCCCGTAATGGCTTGTGTTTGATGTTTTTGTTGATTTACTTTATAGATTTGGTGCATTTGATTTTTAGAAAGAAATAAAAAAAAATTGAAATTGTAATTAATATTCATTAAATTTGACACTAATTCACATGCAATCTATTGTTTTTTTTTTCTCTATTTATAATATATTTAACATATTATAAATAGGTACGATAGGATAAAATAAAAGTCAGATAAAAAATATAACAGAAATTAGTCGGATTAGAATTATGTAAAATATAATATAAATCAGTCAAATAAAGATTTTGCTCAACTTGGCAACGGGTCATGTACGGGTCAGTTTCGTGTCGGGTTGAAATTGTATTGGGTGAAAAGCCCCTCCACCCGCACATGACCCGTTTAATAAATGGGTGAAAAATTCAAATTCATACACGACCCGTTTAATTAATGAATGATACAACCTGAGCCGTTTAACCCGTTTAAGATAAACGGTTCGATTCAGGTCGTATACGAATAACATTTAGTGACCCGCTAATAATTTAATTAACTACTAAAATATACACACAATAATTTATATATACGTATATAAATGATATATTTGGGTTACACGGGTTACAAACGGGTCTACACGCCTGAAATCGACTCGTATATATTCTTACCAGGTTAAACGAGTTTTATTTAGATTTTGCGAATGTACATAAAATCGACTCATTTAATAAACGGGTTTGACGGGTGTGAGAATCTACAAATGCGACCCCCAGGTCTCGTTCCCGTTCTTGGGCGTTTGAAACATCGGAAGGGATTCCGTTGTTCCATTTGCTTTTTTTTGGGTTGATAATTCTTATCGGGTGTCCCTCTATCCTATTTCTAGATGCAAGAGGGTTCGTTCAGAGTCGCCAATACGTTTTACGAGAAAATGGGAAAAATAGTTGTGTAAGAGGAAAGGCAACAGATAAGCCTTTCTTTACACGTTTGTCTACGAAACCAGGATTTTATAGGGTTCGAAAACTATGTTACGGATTGGGAAGGTGTTAAGCACCCGTTCCGCCCTTTCGGTCTCTAGTGATCTTTTATATGTTTATTTTATGTTGAAAAATATGGATGCTTTTACTGACAATCTACTACTTTCCAAATGAAAAACCCTAATTTTGGAGAAAATGGAAAAAGGGATGAAAACTTTTGTATTCCGAGATCCGATATTTTGTTTTGAAAGATGTAAATATAAATGACAAAAGTTGTTTTAATAGAGAGTTTCCTGTGTTATCTCCTCAGATGATGACGGTTTTCTCACGTTTTTTACTCCTTTTAGAAAAGTTCAGATCTTGTATCGGGACTAATTTAATTTGGAATTAGAACTTTTGAGCGGAGTTTAATCAGACATATCGCAGTTTATGGAAGAGACAAGGTATATCGAATTTTAATTCCTAAATAAGTTCTATCAGTCCGGGTTTCAAAAATAGAATTTTATCCGAATAATAATGTACTTACTCTTCTGGTTTTGTAAATGGTTTTATCAAGGTCTTTTGTTTTGAAAACAGTAGACTATTTATAACTTGGTAATAACTTTATTCAAATAAAACGTGGACAGAACAACAGAAGTAAAACAAGTACACAGATATCTAATTTTAAATACTAGAAGAGACTTTCTTTACCTTCCCGATGAGAATAATAATAAGAAAGAAAATATAATACGACAGAGAGATCTCCGGCGATAATGATCTTTTCCTTCTTCAAATATTTTCGAGAATTCGATTCCAGAAGCGAGACACGTCGAGTGTCGGGAATAGATTCGATAATTCTTCAGAAATAAGATGATAGTAGAAAATAGTTGGCGAAAGACTAGAAAATCAGATATAAGCCTATAATTCTTCAATCCCAAGTTGCTGTCCTTGAACCATTGGGGGTGTTGGCTTATTTATAGTGCTCAGGGAGGATTGTCGCGCGACATTCCTCCAAAAGGGGCAAGTGTCGCGCGACATTATGACTAATGTCGCGTGACAAACGGTTGAAGTGATGTCTCTGACAGACTGATATGTCAGAGAGTGGGTGGTCTAGGTCAGAGGGGTTTGTCGTGCGACACAGGGGAGATTGTCGCGCAACATTCTGGATTGTCGCGCGATAATCCCCTATAAAAATAGGTTTGTTTGGCCAACAAATCCTTTTGGGACAATTTCGGGTGCTCAGGTGGGTCCCGGGTTTCAAATATTATACTTCTCGATAGTCGTTAGGGTTCTTATGGGTGTCACGGATCAGGGTTTCTACAGACCCTCTCGACTCAAATTCTTTGCTTGCAAGGAATTGAGGCGACTGAAAGTCTTGCGTCAAAAACTTGTTTTATTTACTCGCAAATGCACGAATCGGTATATAGTATAGTTTATGCAAGTGCGAGGTCGAACCCAAGGGACTTGATATTTTTACCACTTACTAATTTTGATTAATTCCTAATCTAGTTTAGAAATTGGGAGATTGTGGATTATTAATTAAAAACACTAATAAAATATTTAATTAATAAAATACTAACTAAATAATCAATTAATAAAATATTAGAAAAATAATCAATTTATGAAATACTAGGGTGGAGAAATCATATATTTAATATCATGTTCCTAATATCCATTCCTAATAAATTCTACTCTTTGTCTCGCATTAATTTGGTCTCTCGACTCTATTAGATCCGGAAAATAAAATCATTTAAACCCAATTAATTTTTAAAGTCAAATTATTAATTCTTCCATGGCCAAACTTATATATAAAATCAAAACACTCACTATATCCGTCAAAACACAATTTATATCTGCTTTTAACAAATCATAAATTGAATTCAACAAATTATAATGAGAATCCAATTTTATTTTTATATCAATTAAAATAGGCATTCAATAGGAAAAATTAATTTTTTTGACATTAAAGCATTAAATGGGTAGAATTAATTGGCATGAATATGTGCAAGGGAATCAATCAAATATAATCATCCTCTACCCTAGATAATAATCTAGCCTAGCATGCTTGCAATTAAAATACAAAACATAATTAAATAATGCACAAATAAATAAATTAAATACTTACTTGAGTACGCGCAAATAAATTAAAGAAGAAGAAAATAATTCTGAATTAATTGCAATAGTCTACAAAGCATCCAATCAACAATAAAAATAAAGGTTCTCGCAAAAATTGAAGACATAAAGGAAAAGAACAGAAGAAAGGAAAAATAATGAGATGAGTGCTCGGCTGCTCCTATTTGTGTAATTGTGCCTCTCTCTGTCTCTTTAATTGCTTCAGGTGTTCTATTTATAATGAAGACAATGGCTTAGGGTTTTGGATGGTTGGTGGTTTAGGGTTATTTTGATTGTTGAGATAGGCTGTTGGGCTTGGTCTTGCATTCAAGGATAAGGCTGGACCATGTGGCCTTGGGCTTAGCTGCTTAGGCTTGCTTGATTAATGGGTTGCAGCTGAGCTTAGTTGGATTAATGAAGTAGGCTTGCTATTAAATTGGCCCGCTGGACTATGGCTTGCATATTGGGCTGAATGGCTTGGCCCTTTACTTATAACCAAACCGAACTTCACTAAAATGGCCCATTCTCGCAGGAATTAATATTTTGGCGCACTGATCGTATTTCAGCCATAACTTTCTGCTCCGAATTTCAATTGATGCAAAGGTTTTCGCCCACGCGTAGCTAACTCAAGGATCTCAAACTTTTGTCTTTGGAGTTTTCTTCAAATTCTGTACGGATTAATGCCAGAAATTTCTTGCATATAGGTGATGTGCGCAGCCAATCTCTTCTTATTTCGAAATCTTCCAATTTAATTCTAAACACCTGAAAAATACAAAAAATATAAAAATAAATGCTCTCCAAAGTATAAATTAGTGAGTTATAATGTACTAATTTCTTAGTATATCAGGAAGAGACCGTGGTCCATGGCTCCCGCAAGAACTCTAGGGGAGTGTGTGTATGCACAAGTGTTCGTAAATGCCTCCGGAGAGGGCTTTGTGTTTGGTTTTGCCTTCGAATAGGGCTTTTGTTACCTCATTGCCTCTTTCAATGGCTTTTATTTGCTCCACTTGCCTCAGATGGGAGGACCACCATTGCTCTACTTGCCTCAGATAGGAGGAATACCATTGCTCCACTTTGCCTCTCTGGGGGGGGGGGGGTTTGATCTTCTCGCCTTATGTAGGAGGACTACCATTGCTCCACTTTGCCTCTCTGGGAGAGCTTTTGATCTTCTCGCCTCATGTGGGAGGACTACCATTCCTCCACTTTGCCTCTCTGGGAGGGCTTTTGATCTTCTCGCCTCATGTGGGAGGACTACCATTGCTCCACTTTGCCTCTCTGGGAGGACTTTTGATCTTCTCGCCTCATGTGGGAGGATTACCATTGCTCCACTTTGCCTCTCTGGGAGGGCTTTTGATCTGTAGAAAGAAAGAAAATTTCCTCGGGGAGGGCTTGTGCTTGTGCTTTTGCCTCAAGGAGGGCTTTGTGTTTGTGGTTTGCGCTTCGGCGAAATTGGTTGTCTCTCTTCGACTGCTAGAGTGAGAGAAAAAGAAAATTCTTTGAGTGAAAATAGTTCACCGGGAATTTTCTAGATGTCCCTAATTTCCCTATATTTTTCTAAAATTTTACTCTTATGTTTTTCCCGAGTGAGAACACTTCTTTTTAGAAAGCAGTTTTCGGATCTCCTCTGTTCTTCGCAGAGTACTGATTCGAGGATTTACTTCCAACTCATCTCTTCTGTATTGTGCTGAAAATAAAATTTGCATGAAAGGTCAATCTCTGATCTCTGGTCTTTTTAGTTCTCATTTTTTAGTGGGCCCACATCGTTTTCTGTTTTTCGATGACTTTATTTCTCCCTCTTTTGGAAAAGACTTTTCTTGGCCTTCTCTGTTTTTAACCAAGAGTCTTTTTATCCCTTTGTTGTGATCAGGAGCCTTACTCACCCAAAACGAAACCCTGAGCCGATTTTTGGCCTAGCTGTCACTTTTGGTGTAGCTCTCCCTGTCACTCTACATTTCTGTTTCTCTCGCTCGCTCTGGGCGCTCATGCGGGTTCATTCTCTTTTTTACTCTTTCAATTTTTTTCTATTCCCGTCTTATTTTAATATTTTCTTTCTCTCATTGATGGTTTCAATTTTCTGGGAGATCAGAGATTCCTTTAACTGATGTATTTTGTTCTCGCGATTTTCGGAGAGATGACTTGGAAGTCTTTTTCCTGGATTTATCATGAATGTGCGGTATATTGGAAAAACTTCGAAAACTGTTTCTCTGAAGCATTCCTACAGGAGAAAAAATGAGACAAAGGTTAAAAAACAGGGGAGGGACAAGATGTCGCGCGACACTTCAATGGAGAAGAGTTTGTCCGCGCGATAAATTGGTCACTTGTCGCGCGACAAACGTGACTAGTATATAAACCCTTTGCTAAGCTCATTCCACCTCATTCTCTCCTTTCTCTTTCTCTCTCTAGCCCTCTTTCTCTCTTCTCTCTAGCGTGGAAGCCTTGCCACTTTACCAACTTTTTCGACCTTTTTCGTTATTTTACCCATACATTGATGGATCCCGCACAGCCCGATCGATTGGAGGGTGACCAGGAGGAGGTCACCTTTACCGATGCCCAGGGAGTTCTTCATTCCAGCCCTCACCATGATGATTGGGCGGTCGTGCTGTGGTCTACCGAGACGTTACCCGGGCTGCTCCAGTCCCAGACATTCCTTGGTTCTTGATGGAGCCTGTCTCGCATGAGATCCCTCGACGGTCTCTAGTATGTTTTCTTGAAATTCCTTCCTTCTGTGTATTTATACTTATTTATTCTATTATTTCTGTCGTTTCCTGCATGTATTTAAACAATTCTTATGTTAGTATACATGTCTGCCTAGAAATAACGTCCAATTTAGTGAACACATACTTTACTTGTGATACCCTTTAGGTTTTTACAGATTTTACCATTATAGTTATACAAAATACCCTCAGGTTTAGCAAATTACATAATTTTTACACCAAAATACCCTCAGGTTTAGAAAATTACCCTTATAATCCTATAACTCTCATAATTATACCAAAATATCCTCAGGCTTTAGAAAATTACATAATTTTACCCTCATATCCCTATAACTCTCATAATTACACCAAAATACCCTTAGGTTTAGAAAATTACATAATTTTACCCTCATATTCCTATTACACAAAAGTACTCTCTGGTTTTCAAAAATTACATAATTTACCCCTATAGCCCTACAACTCTCATAATTACACCAAAATACTCTCAGATTTGAAAAATTACATAATTTACCCCTATAGCCCTACAACTCTCATAATGACACCAAAATACCCTCAGGTTTTAGAAAATTACATAATTTACCCCTATAGCCCTACAACTCTTATAATTACACCAAAATACCCTCAGGTTTTAGAAAATTACATAATTTACCCTTATAGCCCTACAACTCTCATAATTACACCAAAATACCCCCAGGTTTGGAAAATTACATAATTTACCCCTGTAGCCCTACACCCATATATATGCACCAAAATACTCTCAGGTTTGGAAAATTACATAATTTACCCCTATAGCCCTACACTCATATATATGTCTCTGTTTGCCTGTAGTGGGTTGGCCGAGGTTGGGGTTCTCCCAATGCTATTTCTTTAGAGTGGCGGCAGGCACCGACCCCTGTCCAGGAGTTGCTCTTTGCGACTCCTTTTGGTCCTCTTTTTGACGCCTTACCAGAGCGGGTATCTAAGGTAGCAGTATTGGTGTCAGCGTTGGTCTCTCACTGGTGGGACACCACACATACTTTTCATTGGAGCTGGGGAGAGATGACGATGACCCCCTAGGATGGTTTTCGGAGCGACAGAGTTCAGGTGATACGATACCCCAGGCAGTTTTGGTTACGCGTCTGGCGACAGAGAGAGCCCGGCTAGTCGCTTCAGGAGTGCCAATGACCCGACAGGAGGCGCGTCAGTATGTACGTTCCTTCTCTTACTGACGCTCTATGATTTGTTCGAGGCCCGTGGGGGGGGACATGGCCCATCTCTGGTGGTTGCCCTATCTCCAAGACTTCAGTATCATGTTTGACTATGACCGAAGGGGCTTCATTCTGGTCGTCTTATATGATACTATGGACCAGGTATCTCGCCACTTAGCCCTGAACCTCAAGGGCTTCTCTTTGCTATGGGAGGTATATATTTCTATTTTTTTTATCTTCGCTTTAGTCTATTCATTTTATCCGTTGCCTGTTGCTAATTTTCTTTTGTCTTCTTTCTCCTTTCAGAGTTGGTTTGTGGCCTACACCCGTCTGGGTCACGCCCAGGTGGATCTCCTCGTTGAGAACGAGAATCAATTTCCCCTTCTCCGTCGATTCATTGCGGAGAACTATAGAGCTCCTTATGTATATCAGACCCGAGAGACTGGAGTTGTTGCGGTCCATGACTTGTTGGAGGAGCATGTAAGTATTTTAGAATTTTTAGAGAATAATAATAATAATAATAATAATAATAATAATAATAATAATAATAATAAAAAATAAAAATAATTAAATGGGATTTATTTTTCTGTTCAGGTTGAGTGGGCCCCTGGGGTGATCTAGGTCTCCACTTTGGGTACGGCCGTGCTTTGACTGCCTCGAGGACCAGGCGGCTGATTAGGGACGAGTACGGTCTCCACTTCTATTTGGGCGAGAGGGTTGTCCACCAGCACACACCGGCCCAGTGGCCTCGGGTTTCGTTATTTCCCCCAGTTCTGATGAGGCGGACGGGCGAGATCGACCCGGTGACAGTGCAGGCTCTGGTGGATGGCCTCGGGTTTCAGACATTTGTAGAGGAGGGAGATTATGTTGCTTTCGCCGCCCGTTACTTGATAAGGGAGCGGAAGGGGACTCGGGGACGAGTCTTCTATGAACGGTATCGGGCGTTGGGAGGCGATCCCAACTACATACAAGGACAGACCCATATAGCTAGGACGGTCCCCGGTCATCTGCCACATGTCCCCGATCAAAGAGATAATATTCTAGATTCCGATGACGAGGACCCCGAGGGAGAGAGGGGTGTTCCTATTGCTACCGAGGGTGGCGATAGACCAGGGGGTGAGGGAGGTGAGATGACGGAAGCTCTAAACTAGCCGCCTCAGATGATACCCATGGAGAAGCGGCGTGCCGAGGGTTTTGAGTTTCCTACTGGTCCTTCGGTATCTCCGAGGGGTATATTCGACAAAGCTGAGGCTGCTGAGAGAGGGGGAGTAGGTTTTTCTGAGCGGTCCTGGGAGCCTGAGGACTTTGGGGCTAATTATGAGCAGTTTGGGCGGACCCCTCCTGCTGCGGTGGCCACTCCTTCTAGTGGGGTCCCGCCTCTGAGAGCAACGGCCATTGCGGATCCTCTGGGTGTTCGTACTTATGTCATATTGACCCCTCTTCCATCGACTGCCATGGGCCCTCCGGTTCGATCTCCTGGTCTTGGTGGCTCTTTTTCTCGGCCTCCCCTGTTCCCGATCCGCGAGGAGGGTGAGTCTACTTCCGCAGCGATACCGGAGGGTCCATTTGCTCCCGTAGTCGATATACCGCTTCTTCCTCGGGATATCACTTACGTTGGCGCTGGTCTGCGTCGCTACACCATGCCCGAGTATTCTTTGCCCGAGGATACTTTTGATTACTTAGGCGGCCGCGTCGGTGATAAGGTATTTTTCTTTATCATATTCCCTACTGCTCTTTCATATCTGTTTATCTAAAAATGTGCTCTTATGTCTTGTACAGCGGGTGAGTGTTCGTGCAGCCAACCTGAGAGCCCTCCATGCCCAGTATCTCTACAACTGGAACCTCATCCAGCTCGTCGGTCGAGACCCCACGGCTTATATACGTGACTGCCATAGGGCGATCGACGTGTCTTTTCGGGCGAATGACCTCCTGACTTCTTTCTATGCTCGGACGGAGTCTCGGAGGAGCTATAGCCGGACCTCCAGGCGTTCACGGTCTTTAGTGATTCGTCCCACGGCTCTGGTTTATTCGACGAGGCCCTCTCAGGCAGTAGTTCCTCTTCGTTTGGATGTCCCAGTGGTTGATCCTACTCCCAAGGAGGCTCGGGTGATAGTGGGAGCGTGTTAAAGCGTGCTCGGGTAGATTAGTTTTATCTTTCCTGCATTGTACTGTTAGTTTTAAACAAATATGTAATTTTATTTTAGACAATAGACAAAGATTTGTTAGTAGTTTTAAAAACTGTTTTTATTGGATTTATGAAAATCTTTATTTGTGATGATGGTATGTATTTATTCTTTATCTGTGTTTTGTGACAAAAAGATTTAATAACATATATATATACATGAATCGGTAAGTTTTTAGGAGTCATATCGTGTGATGCGGCGGTACTTAGGGCCCCTGTAAAAGAACAGAGTGAGCACAAATGCATATAACAGTGGTTCTTTTGGCCAAAATGACTTTTACGTGTAAAGAAAGGTTAAAAGCAGGGGCAGACATAGGTTTGTCGCGCGATAATCCCTCCTGGATATGGGTTTGTTGTGCGACAAACAGGTACAGGAACCCTCTTTTTGCTATAAATACACCCATCTTCCTTCCTTCATCCCCACACCTTTTCCAAATATTTTCTTATCACACAAATTCTGATTTTTCTTATGTCGAAGCCCGAGATGCTCTGGTATCTTCTGAGAATGGTTTGAATTTCGGCGCATTCAGTCCTTTAGCGGCATGGCGTCATCGTCCTGTAAATTTTTCCTTTTTGTTAGGCGCTTCGTATTTTTGAAGCTCTGCAGATCATCTTTTCCATTTCGGGCTAGATGAGCTTTGTCCGACTTACGAGGAGTTTTCCTAGCTATTGCGTTCTGATACTCGTCTTCCGATGGCTATTTCCATAGAGAAACTCGGTCCTCGCGATATGCTGATTGCTCTGTTAGCCATTCCTTAAGCGGCCTGTGACGGTTTTATTATTGACGGGCTTCTTGACCTCCATAAAATGGTGAGGTTCTTTCATCGTTATAAAGAGAGAGCCTCTTATAGCGTGAGGCGTACTGCGGCAGCCTTGATCTATCTTGTTTCTGATATGCTACTAGTGACGGGATCTTCCCATGTTGATCCGACTATTCTGAGTTTGATTTATCAGGCTAGAAATGGAGAGTCTATAGTGCCTATCGTTCTTGTAGAGACTCTGAATGGCCTAGATGATCTCCAAAGGGGGGCTTCACCCTTCTTCAGGGGAAGTTCGCATTTGCTATATATGTGATTGTTGGAGCGTTTCCGATCGGTGGGTTTCAACGGGGTTCGGCTTGACAATCCGATGCACTTCTTCCATCGTCCCTTCTTCGGTACTTTGACCATGTCTTCCTCTGATTGGATGGTGTGGTTTTAGGAGAATTTTCATGCTATTCGGTGGAACATTTCTTGGTGGAAGCTGAGGGCGACAGTGCTTAGTACAGGAGGTCAGAACTACGTTCGACTCCGAGGACTCTGGTTTACCTCTTTTTATCTCCCAGGACTTCTTCTTCGGCAGTTCAACGTGCCTCAGAACATTCCCCTTAGCCTGAACAACTTCTCTTCGGAGTCTAAATTTGTAACCCCGCATGTTTCTTTATCAGTGGAGAGAATGTGGCGTGCTCAACTGTCTCGTCAGTTCAATTATGCCCGTTTTGGTATTACCTGGCCCCTCCGTGTTGACATCATCCGTTCTCGTTGGGGGTCTCTGGAAGGGGAGCTGATTGATGACCCTTTCCAAATGGAGTGGTTCCGATTCATCGTCTTTGCGTACCAGATCCTAGACGAGGCTCGAATTGATTTGGCCATTGAGGATCCTGTTTGGCCAACCCCTAGGGATTAGGTTTTCATGTATGCTGCATTTTAGTAAGCTCCCTTGTAATCTCCAGTGTTCTGAACCACCTTAATAATATGCAAGAGACTGTTTGTGGGAAATAATTTTCTTTATAATGTTTAAACCGGGCCTGCAGTCACTTCTCAGGTTGCCTACGTTCCTCTTTTGATTTTCAAAGAACAAAAGTTGAGTTGGGGCTCAGGTTTACGTAGTTCTTATATATACATGTTACATCTATTGGTAATACTTCTTCAAACGATCCATGTTGACCGGTGAATGCAGTAATTGTCCGTCCAAGTCAGTAAGTATAGCGGCACCTAATGTTTCAAGAGGCGTTTGAGGCATGCGCCTCGAGGCGAGGCGAACGAGAAACGCCCCTGAGGCGTGATTATTTGGCAATTTTTGAGGCTTACGCCTCTTCACTGTGAGGCGTAGGCCTTGAGGCGTAGGCCTCAAGGCGTTTGAGGCGCAACTAATTGAAACTACGTAGTTTTGCACTAATTTGTTTTATATACTTACAATTAAACCCTAGCCCCGCAACGGTTTGCAAAAACGATCGACAGAAGTAGAGTTGCGCCTCAAACGATCGACGAGAGGGAGAGAGTTGCAGCATCGTATACACCATCATCCCAAACCCTAAAATCTGAAATACTTCATTCTTCTTCACTCTTTGTAAGTTCTTTTCACATTTATTCTCTATATACTTCTTCTTCTTCTTCTTCTTCCTCTTCTATATATATAATAGTTATATTTAATAGTTATATATATACATATATGTACATGTATTCAATACCATGGTCATAAAATAGAGCTGTGGACAGCACGTATTTTCTGGAAACACTAGACAAAATTTGTCCTCACTGCCCTCACGAAATTTTCACCTCACTGCCCCCGTAGAATTTTTCTATTATTATTTGCCTTATATTGATATGTGATATATATTAATAAAGCCTTGGACAGCATGTTAATTCTGGAAATACTCGACCAATTTTAACCTCACTGCCCCCACAGAATTTTCACCTCATTACCGGTCTGCCTCCACAGAATTTGAGTTATATTATTATTTGCCTTATATTGATATGTGATATATATTAATAATTTAATATATATGAGTATTGTTTGATTTTTATTTATGATTAAATTTTATCGTAGTGAATTATTCCGATGAGTAATAGAAAGGATCCGGCATGGAAATATTGTGTTAAAATGACCGAAGGGATGGACGGAAAGTCATACAAATATGTTATTTGTAACTTTTGCCAAAAACAAATTAAAGGGGGGGAGGACAAAAGAGAAAGAGAGACGCATTAGGTTAGTGTCGTTACTGATTATTTATATAATAGTTTATATTCCTTTATAATTATTTACTAATCTATGCCTACCCTATATTAATTTTAGAAAAAGGAAAGGGAATGCAATTGTTGGATGAAGAATTGGATGAAGAAGATGGTGGTGAAGAGAAAGATCTACAATTTAATAGTGATTTAATTCGAAGTGACAATGATGGAGATGGTGATGATGGAATTGTGACTGGATATGATCCCTACTTCAAGCCACTAGATACGGATGATCCTTTATGGCTTTGATACATTAGCATAATAATAATATTAGTGTCCTTATTTAATGACTTTATGGTGCATGGTGATACACTAGTTTAAGACTTTAAGTGTTTAACTATTTGTTTTTTGATGACTTTATGGTTATGTATGACTTTAATTATGTGGTGATTTGAGATTGTTATTGTATTTGTGATGTTATTTGCACTTTTAGTATAGATTATCAATATTATGATAGTTTTGTAATTTTTTAGGAATTTTGTTTTAAAAAAAAGTGAGGCTTATGCCTCAATGCGCCTTGAGGCCTACGCCTTGCCTCGCCCCGCCCAGGCTAAACGCCTCAAACCCGCCTTGCGCCTTTTAAAACATTGGCGGCACCCCCTATATCAATCTCTTTGACGATGTACGGCCCTGTCCACTTCTGCCTGAACTTTCCCCTTGGGTCTCTGGCAGGTTCTCTGGCTGGTTCTCGAATCTCTTTCAAAACGATGTCGTTCTCATTAATGGCCCTAGTTTTTACTTTCTGATTAAATGCTTGAGCAATTTTCTTCTGATACCCTTAATGGTGATACGCGGTTTTCAATCTCTTCTCATCTAGTAGGGCTAGCTCATTATAACGTGCCTGGACCCACTCCAATTCATTAACTTGATTTTCGAGGCATTACTCTGAGGGAGGGGACTTCTAACTCAACAGGGAGGACTGCTTCCATCCCGTATGTAACGAAAAAAAGGGTTGCCCCGGTAGAAACTCTCTCGGTGGTGCGGTATCCCCACAATGCATATGGTAATTTCTCTGTCCAGTCTCGGTAGGTGTCGGTCATCTTGCTTAGGATATTCTTCAGGTTCTTGTTGGCAGCCTCCACTGTCCCATTGGTTTGTGGTTTATACGGTGAGGATCTATGCCTGATGATGCCGTATTCTTCCATGACTGTGTTAGCCTCTCCTTCGAAGTGGGTGCTATTGTCCGAGATAATCTCAATAGGGGACCCCTGTAGACACCCCGATCCGTGACCCCTGCAAGAACCCTAACCACCTACGAGAACTACTGTTTTTGGAGTCCGGGACCTACCGAGCACCCGAAACTACTCCGAAAGGGTTTGTTGGCCAACAAACCTGTTTTTAAGGGGATTATCGCGCGACAAACCAGTATGTCGCGCGACAATCTCTCTTGTGTCGCACGACAGACCCCTCTGAACCCGACCAACCATTTTCTGACACATCACAGTGTTAGAACCCATCACTTCAGCCGTTTGTCGCGCGACAAACAGGTACAGTGAAATAGATATGTCGCGCGACAAACAAATAAAGTTGGGGAATGTCGCGCGACAAACTCTCCCGAGCACTATAAATAGGCCAACACCCCCATGGGTTCTAAACGGCAACTTCTCGCCACGGTTTCTACACCAAAACGCCTTATTCTCTCTCATATTTTCTAATCTTTAAGACTTCTCCGGAAGCATATGTGATAACATTTATCTCCGTAAGAGTCTCGGATCTAATCTTGGCACCCGGAGTGCCACCTTCTAGAGTCAGACCGCCGGAAATATCTTTAAGAGGAAAGCTGATATCCGTCAGAGGTCTTCTCTACTGTATTATATTTTCTCTCTTATTCTTATTATTATCGCTGGGAAGGTAACTAAAGTCTTTTATAGTAATTAAATAAGATATTCTCTCTTATAGTTGTGGTAGATTCCTAACGTGCTCGAAAAGCAGGTTTTCATTAGTTATTTCCAGAAAGTGGTAGAATATTAGTAAAAGCATCCAAGTTTTTCAACATAGAATAAACATATAAGACCATTAAAGACCGAAAAGGCGGAATGGGTGCTTAACACCTTCCCAAACCGTAATATAGTTCCTGAACCCTATAGAATCCTGGTTTCGTAGACAAACGTAAGAAGAAAGGATTATCTGTAGCCTTCCCTCTTACACAATTATTTTGTTCGTTTTCTCGTAAAACGTACTGGCGACTCTGAATGAACCCTCTTGCATCTAGAAATAGGATAGAGGGACTCCCGATATGAATTATCAACACATAGAAGCAAATAGAACAAAGGAATCCTTTCCGATGTTTCAGACTCCCACCAACGGGAACGAGACCCGGGGGTCGCATTTGCGGATTCTCACAACCCCATACCGGCAGATGATATTCCTTCTAATGAATCGTGCAACTTTCTTAGCATCAAGGGTCTGGAAAGACTCGGCCTCCACCCACTTGGTGAAGTAGTCGATGGCTACTAATATGAATTCATAGCCATTGCTGGCTTTGGGCGAAATTTTTCCAATGATGTCGATTTCCCGGGTTGCGAAAGGCCAGGGGGCAGTCATGTTGTACAACTCTTTCAGAGGAAGCTTCTGAGACTTAGCATAGATTTGGCATTTGTGACAACGGCATACGTGGTTAACGCAGTTGTTTTGCAAGGTAGACCAGTAATAACCTTGTCTGATGATTTTGCGGACAAGTGTATAACCGCTCATACGAGGTCCACAACCCCCCCATGTTCTGATTCATCATTTTGACAGACTTTTCTTCAGTGAGGCATTGGAGATGGGTCCCGTTGTAGTTCCTCTTATATATCCTTCCGGCGCAAAGTATGAATCTTGATGCTAATCTTCTAAGCGTAACCCGTGTTCTCTTGTCTATTTGTTCGGGATACCGATGGTTTTTCAACGGGTTTCAGATGTCATAAAACCAAGTGGTTGAGTCCCCGTTCTCTTCATTCTCTACCTCAAGGGCCATGCAGTGGGCGGGTCTTGATCTTCTTTATACTGTAAGAGTGATCTCTTCCATCCCCTCCGGGATATCGATCATGGATGCCAGAGTTGCTAGTGCGTCAGCAAAACTATTTTGTGACTTGGGGACATAGTAAAATTCCGAGTGCTCAAATCTTCCTGCAACATCCTTCAACCGGGCGAGTTATAGGACTAACTTTTCATCTCTGATCTTCCATTCCTTTAGAACTTGGTCAACCACTAATGCTGAATCTTCGTATACTTGTGTTCTCTTTATACCCCTTTAGAGCGCAATATCTAATCCGACTATACAAGCTTCATACTCGGCTATATTGTTGGTGCAGAAGAATTCTAGACGATAGGATACCGAGGAGTGATTTTGATCCGGGGAGACTAACAGGATGCTTATCCCGTTCCCATTTCGGTTGGCGGCCCCGTCGAAGTACAATTTTCAGGCTTCATCGATCTCGACATTCATGATAGCTTCATCTAGGAACTCGGCTTCTTCCAGCATGTCCCCTAATATCGGATTGTGGGCTAAATAGTCAGCTATAATCTTGCCTTTGACTGCCTTCTAGGTCATGTAGGTGATATCAAACTCGGAGAGTAAGAATAACCATTTTGCCATACGATTCGAGAGAGCCGGTTTCTCGAAGAGGTATTTCAATGGATCAATTCGTGATGCCAGGATAACCGAAAAAACCAGCAGGTAATGTCATAATTTTTGCGTTACCCATACAAAAGCGGCACATGATTTCTCCAATGGTGTGTAGTTTATCTCGAATGGGGACAACTTTTTGCTAACATAGTAAATGGCCTGCTCCTTCCGCGTATCGGTCAGATGTTGGGCTAGCATGACTCCTGCAGCCGTATCGACGATTGTTAAGTATAGGATTAATGGCAGCCCAGTCTGCGGTGGGGCCAATACTGGCGGGGTTGGAGAGGTAGTCTTTGATTCTATCAAAAGCCTCCTGGCACTGATCGTCCCATTCTTCTGGTGAAGACTTCATCAGGAGCTTGAAGATGGGTTCGCAAGTTTGAGTGAATTGAGAGATGAACCTGCTGATGTATTGCAAGTTACCCAAAAATCTCCGAATTTCTTTTTCAGTACGAGGCTCGGGCATATCTCGGATAGCTCAAACCTTGGCAGGGTCTACCTCGATTCCTTTCTTACTAACGACATAGTCTAGGATTTTTCCTTTGGTTATCCCGAACACACACACTTCTGCGTATTGAATCTCATCTGATATTGGCGGAGTCGGTTAAAAAAGGCCCGTAAGGCTGGGACATGGCCTTCCCCTCTCTTTCGACTTGATAATCATATCGTCCATATATACTTCTACTTTCTTGTGGATCATGTCGTAGAAAATAGCTGTAGCCGCTC